>VDFB02120748.1:0-12818 GCA_007258455.2 Sequoia sempervirens | reverse complement strand
TTTGTGATTACATGTGTGTAATGTGATCCACCGTGCTATTTTATTTGATGTATCTATCTCTCTCTCTCTCTCTTTGGCATTCCTCTATTTGTATCTACATTCTTCTCTATGTCATAAACTCTTTTCATTTTTTTCATTGGTCTTGTGTTTTCCTTTTGGGGATGACACAAGGCATCAAGACACTCATGTCTCTTCCATGTTGACCCAAAATATTTTCCTTTATCTTTTCTTGGTCTTGTGTTTTACTTTTGGGGATGACACAAGGTGTCAAGATATTCTTGTCTCTTCCATGTTTACCAGAAAGGATTTTTCTTTGTTTTCACTCTCTTTGTATCATTCTTCCTATTCCATGAGTATTTTTGGAATGATGGCAGTTTCAAGCTCTCTTAAAAACATTGTAACAAGAACATACTGACCCCAAATCCATGGATCCCTCATGTTTTTAGAATTTTTATTTTTGGGGTAACCTCTCTTCCTTTTCATAAAGTACCTTCATTTGGAAACATATCACTCAACATAGTGCTTTCCAAGTAAGCTCTCATGTCTTCCTTCTTGTTAGAATTTATCATTGGCTACTTTAAATTAATTGCTCACAACATGGTGTTTAGCAATTTCTTTAAAGTGGGAGCATACATTGGGATTATTATTTTTGCATTTCATGTTTCATTGTGTAGTCTTCTTACTTCATGTGATGCATATTTTTCTTTGTGGTTGACATTGGATGTGATGTCCCTCAAGAGCGTGATCTCTCTTAGCATATTGTATTCCTCTTGGTGGCTTGATGCGACACACTACATCCCCTATGTTTTCAATATTCTATTCTTTGATTGGTCCTCTCTTGGAGAAATTACGCATAATTTTACCTAAGTTAAAGACCTTACATTAACTAAGAAAAAATCCTTTGAAAATTTCCTATGTTGTATTTGCAATTTCTGTTATATGGCCACCTTGCATAATACACTTTGCTTGCCTATGGAGCTATCTTTTTTTCTTATGAGTTTCAAACATACAAATCTTTGCTCTCCTCATGAAGCTTGAAGTTCATTGTTGTATGGTACCTTATCGAAGTTATCAGGAGGTATAAATTTAGTCTAGTTGGATAGGACTCCAAACTGTAGCATGAATTTCCCATAGCCACTTCCTTGTGTGTGTTGAGTGCATATCAGTTGCATACATATGTCTCTCACCACTTTGGATACTCACCCAATAGACAACCTAAAGTTTCGTTGCTTAAGATTGAGTGTACATTTTTTTAGATAAACAACCTAGATATGATCCACAACACAATGGAAAAATGGTTGAAGCTTGATCCACCCCCCCCTTTTTTTCCTCTTTGTATTTGGTAGTGTATTCTTGTGCCTTGTTATTGCTCCTTATATCATTTTTCATGTGTGTTCTTTTGTTCCTATGTTAGTTTTCTATAGGACCTCAATCTTGGGGGCTTGCCTAACCCTCTTGGTCGGTGTTGTCCTATCTCACTAGAATTGGTACGAATGAACCCCTCTTGATGTGATCTTGTCTACTTTAGTGTGAGTTCGAAGTAAGTTCATCCTCTCACTAAAGTGGGGGCTAAATGTAGTGTTGAAAAATGTCATCGTTTACATTTTCACACTTAATTTTGGAATGATTAACATTACAATGGACCTAATGTTTCCTTGATCTAGTATTGTAATGTATTTTCCACATTCACATTGGATTAAGGGCACTTTTAAGCTAAATTGACCTAATTTTTCCTTAATTTAATGTTGTAAAATGTATTTATTTACACTTTCACATTGTGTTTTGGGCCCTCTTACATTTATAACCTTTGTATCATCATTAATACACCCCTTAGACCCTGTATTATGCATCCCAAGGCATATTTTAATCGAAATCCTGACATAAACATCAAATATACGTAATTTCTTAACTTGATTTATACCTTAACCCTTTGAAAAATTGAAGTGGGATTGATACACCACTTGTGGCTTATGAGTCCTAGTACAGGGATTTTTCCATATCTAGAATTGGACACTGGTATATTCTAGTTTTGGCATAGAAACCCTAGTCTAAGAATAAATTGCCTAGACTAGTGTATGATTCCAAGTGGGTACTAAACAACAAGTGTTCATATTTTTGGAAATTTTATTGACCTCATCCTTCTCCTAGGTGCACCTTTTTTTCATTCCTAGTTTTTTATTTACAATTTCAATATAATTTCCTAGGTCATTTAGTTAGTTTTTGCATAGTACTTTGTATGTCATTTACATTTATTGTCTTTCCAAGCCCTAGCTTTGTGGTGATACCTCTTACTGTATTTAATAGCACCCTAGGATACCTTATGGTAAGATCTATTTCCCCTACTTCATCCTCGGATTGAGATCTCTAGGGTTTCCTTGAATGGGAGTGAAGAAGATTGTTGTTATATGTCCTCAACCATAAGCAATGGCAACTTTCCAATTTTCATATAGTAAAATCATAAAATAAGACTATTTTCCACAAATTTAACTTGTACAAGAGAGAGTTATATACTCTATAGATTAATCCACAAGCTATCAATGTAATAAAACTAATGATTTTAGTAATAATATTGAATACAAGCATATGATCTTTGTATCAGTTGTAAGGAGAGAGAGCATCATCTAGGGACTTTACCTCCAATCATAGCCTAGGTGGTCCCTTACTTATCTCCCTTATGGAATTGGCCCAACCCTTCAAAGAGGGTCTAAGATAGTAATATCTACATAAATACCATAACAAATTCAAGGACAAGATACAAATAATTATAAACACTATTACATGTAGTTAGCCATGCAAATGCTAGATGCCCTTTGGCTATTGAGGACTTTTGACTACCACATAGACCTAAAATTATGGAGTCACCAAAAAAGTATGTCTTCTCCTTGCTTAATTCAAGAATAATCAATGATAAATTGGACTTAATGTCACCCTGATCTATTGTTGTCAGGTGTTTTACACATCCACATTAGGTCTTGCTAACCTAAATTAACCTAACTCTATCCTAATTTAATGTTTTATAATGTATTTATTTACATCTTCACATTAAATTTAGGGGGATTGTCAATAAAGTGCACCTAGTCTAGTGTTGTAATGTGTTTTACACATTCACATGTGATTTAGGGCCCTTCTAAGCTAAATAGACCCACTTTTTCCTAAATTTAGTGTTGTAAAGTGTATTTATTTACACTTTCACATTGGATTTTTGGGTCCTATTGCATTTATTACTTTTATATCACCATTAATAGGCCCCTACGACCCCATATTGTCCATCCCAAGGCATATTTTGATCAAAAACCTGACAAAATCAACATAAAAACTTAAAATATTCACTCCCCGACACTTTAGCATGAAAAATGGCCCATGTGGGACTCATTTTCCACCTTGGGAAAATGAGTCCCATCCAGGTGGAACTCATTCACCTAGGATGGCGAATGAGTCCCATTTGGCCTATTTTTAATGCTTTGAGTGGGAAAAGTGGGTTTTTAATTCAAAGTTTTTGTATGTCAGCCTTGGGAATCAAATTAATAGTCATGTGAGTGGATTACCTATATAAACAAGCTTCAAAATCACTATTTCATCATAGGTTGAATTCATCAAGTCAAGAAAGTACAAGTTAAGCACTCGAAGTCTTCTCAAGGTCATCAAGATATAATTCAAGATCAATTCTAAGGCATTCAAGGGTAGAATTCTTCATCAATTGTTCTAGCATTTCAAGATCTATCATCATGGAAAGGTTCTAATTGCATTACTTCATACTGATGCTTCATTATATTATTTCATCATTCGGTTTAATTACTTACAAGGGGTTTGACCAAGGCAAACCCCCATTCCCTAACAATCAACATTTTCTCTCTTTCTTTCTATGATTGTAGATCTAGGTGCTTTGAAAGCTTGTAGATGATTGAAGAATAGATTACAAGGTTGCTAGAGTCATCTCCCTATTTGCTAGGTCAAAATACTCACTAAAAGGTCATCTACAACCCTGAAAATAGACTTTCGGATCTAGGAACCTTGGAGGAACAAAAAGAACAGACTGAGAGTTGAAGATCAAAACTTTAAATTTTTAGAAAAGCCAATTGAACTCATTTTCCACAAGTGGTTAATGTGTCCCATTTTAGGTGTTTTTGAGGGATATTTGTAGATTTGGATACCCATTTGGCCTAAACTTGCTTCGGTACAATTTTCCAGAACTAGGACTGATTTTCCTAGAATGACGAATGAGTCCCACCAGGCCTAAAAAGTAACAATTTTAGGACTTCAAAGCTCCATTCGATCTCTCTCCAGTTTCTAGGTGCACACTTTTAGTTTTATATTTTTCTATTTTGTTTCATTTACTTTTCTGTGTCATTTGGAGTTAGTTTTCATATCACACTATGTTTTCCAACATTTTCTTTTTCAATTTCAAACTTGGTGGTGAACCCCTCTTATAATCTGAAATCATATCCTAGGGTACTTTATTATCAGATCTCTCTCTCCACTAATCATTGGATTGAGATCTCTAAGGTGTCCTTGAGTATAGCAAGTGTGAAATATGATCCCTATCTTTGTGTTTACGCCTCAAAGGTGGGAAGCATCCATTTCAATTGACTACATTTTGGTGAACCTACATTTCAAATACCTTTTTTTCTTCATTTGGAGTCCATCATCATCCTAGATTTAGCTTTCATTAAGACTGCATTAGGATTTTTATTGTTTAATTTGCATTCTAGGGTTTCAAATTTTTGCATTAGTGAAAGCTCATTTAGCTTGCATTTTTGCAATTAATTTCATTGAAAATTATTGAAAAACTACATTTTCATCCTAGAATTACATCATATATCATAAAAAACACAAAAATCAACTAAAAAATTAAGAAAATTTTGAAGAAAATCCCTACTAGGACTCATTCGCCACCTTGGGTGAATCACTCCCTTTGCATATTTTGAACTGCATTTTATAGAGATGGGTTCTTGTGAACCACTACTCATGAAATATGGGTAAATGAGTTTGACTCTTAATACTACACAGTTGAATCCTGATAGCAATATCATAATTTGGCATGCTATGGAAAATGCCTACTACTTATGCATTTTACAAAGTTAAATTATATGTTTTCAAGCTTCTCATTGTTGTTATTTCTTTTTTGTTTCAGTTTGATTACTTTCTATTTCATTCAAATCATTAGAAGTAGCATAATTTACATTCATGGAAATTATGTATAGCATTAGATTTTTGCAATTTTTATTTTCAGCATTAGTTCCTAGTTCACTTAGATCAGATTACATTCAGTAGTCATTAGTAAATGAAAAAATAAAATAAAAAACATCAAAAGAAACAATTCAAAAATGCTTAAATTTAGAAAAAGCATATCATCCAAGCCCTCTAGTAGTGATGACTTAGACATGTTAGATGAAGCCCTTAAGGAGTTCCTCTCACTAGGATCATCCATTAAGGCTTGTTATGAAGAACCTAAACTAAGCATTGAAGTTAACATAACCATCAAGCCATTTAGTAGTGATGAATTTGCAATTTTAGATGAAACCCTTGATGACTCCATCTCTCCTAGATCATCCACTAAAGGTTTGATAGAAGAGGATGCAAGCATTGAAAATCATGAAAATCATAATTGTTCTTCTCCAGATACCTCTCCTATTAGTGACAAAAGTATCTTGGTGATAGGAGACTCAATCATGGACAATCATGAAAGTATTGTTTGTCCTCTCCCTTGGAAAGATATTATGAAACACAAAGCTAAGATCATGGCCACTACTTTACCTACTCTCCATTCATCTCCCAACACCTCTCCTACTTTGGAAGACATTATATGACATGGGGATGTAAATGTAGATAATCATGACAATCAAACCTTTCCTTCTCCTAATATCTTCTCTAGACATGAAGAAGATAGTTTAGTGTTAGAAGATATCACTATTGAGACTCATTCCCCTACTATTTGGGAAGACCTATTTGTACAAAAAAGTCCAATCATTGGTTGCTCTTTCCTTGATGCCTCTCTTATTTGTGATGAACCTCCCTTACAACATCTAAAAACGACATGTGACGAACCTCTTGTTTGTCACTTTACTAAAAGCTCTCCTACTAGGGTAGAAATTAGGGCATAAGAGAGTGAGACCTTAGATAAAAAGAATGAAATCATTGACAATCACAACAATCAAATTTCCCCCTCCCCTAATATCTCTCCTATTGGTGAAGAAAATATTATGGTGTTACAAGATCCCATTGATGAGAATCACGAAGAAAACATTATTGAACAAGGAAATACCATAATTTACAAACAAGAAAATCCAACCATGGATCATTCCCTTACTTGCAATGCAGTCATTTTTCAAAAACAAACTTTTGAATGTCAAGAACATTTAGTTTGTAGTTCTCTTAAAAAATATCCTACTAGGGACGGTATCATCATGCAAGAAAACAACATTGTCAAACTCCTTTCAAGCAATGGTAATGTATCTCCCTTGGGTGATAGTAAAAAGATGATACTGGATTTCCCTTTCATAGAGATACATCAAACGAAGACCGTTGAGGTTATGAATGTACAGGTGTCCATTAGATCCCCATTGACTATTAGACCTCCTACAAAACCCATAGGACATCCTACGAATCCTTTAATTATTCATCCACCCTCACAAAAACCACAAGTTCAAAAGAAACCTGAATGAATGGAATGGAATGGAATGGAATGGAAAATTGTTCTCCCGGGAAACCACCACCCAAGGAGGCATGGCCATGGGCACCTAGCTCTGTGTGGCTGGGAAGCCAAATGCACACAAACAGCTCACCCTTGTCCTGCACTAAGTGCAGGCAAGGGGGTTAGTTAGCATTCTCCTTGTATGTCACTTGTCATTGTCTCTTTTGGTTAGTTGATCACCCTTCACATATATCTAAAAGAAATCTTGGGATGTGGATGGCATGCCTTAATTTGGCTCACATGTGACATAATTATTCATGATGTAACTTCATTTTGAAACATATGACTTGGCATAAGGCTTTCCAAGTTGGCTCTTGTGAGCACCGTAAACCTGAAAATAGCCCCTAAACTTCAACATTCATTGAAATGGGTTAGTTCATACCAAATGCAAACTTATTAGTACTCCTATGAAATACTTAACCATGCTAAAATATGCAATCTAAATAGAATAAATATAATTAAATGCATACATATAAAAATAAATAAAAAGTTTATTTCATAGTGGATTGGTGCTATTGTGGAAAATAGCCCTTTCCCAACCCTTGATAAGCTTGACATTGCAAATGATGATGGACAAAATCAGTTCTCAATTTAAGAGAATGACTTTGCATAAAGATTCTGGAGTTGTGGAGGATTTGGTAAAGAATAAAGCCTTTCATTTATAGACTATTTTGATGAGAGAAATAGCCAAATGGATGAATGTGGGACAAAGAATAAGCCAATGGAAAGAGGCCACTTGTCAACTTGTGATAGGATGAGGAATGAGCACATTTTGGTCAATGTGCCAAAGAGAGGGAGATTTCAAATTTGAATTTGAGAGTAAATGCTGAGTTAGACCTTTGCAAAGGACATGTAAGAGCTCATAAATGCTTCACTGGGTGTACATGTCCACTTGTTTTTGAATTCAAACTTGAGAGAATTTTCCTCAAAGATGCCATGATGGAAAATGCTGATTTTAATAAATAAATTGATTTATTGGTGCAAGTGGGAAAAGCTAGAGGATGTGACATTCATTAGATTAGATTAATTAGGATTAGATTAGCTTAGATGATTAGATTCTTTGACCCCTTTGACTTGAATATTTTGATTTATTTAAATAAAAAAGGGATAAAGGATTGATTTATTTAATCAAGGAGGGTGATGTTAGGATCAAGTTGATTTATTTAATTTAAACTGATGACTTTAGGAGATTGATAAATAAACTTTATTTATTTGTTGAATGGATGAATATGACCTAATTGAATGCATTATGCCAGTTTTGCATGTCTACATTTTTCCCCTCTTTAAAGAAAGTTACTTGTTGCGTTGGTTCAAAGAATAAACTTGCGACGATCAAAATTCAAAAAATTTCTGATTTTTTGAATGCCCCAGTGGAAAGAAGTACACTAGTACATTGCTCCCTCGAGAGATCGAGCAAAAACATTTGATTTGAGGGTTGATCTCACGATAAAGAGGTTGAAAATGGATGATTATGGATGATGATGCAAATGAGATGGTTTTAAGATGCTTAGAATAACAAATCTATGTTATCTTAAAAAACTTAAATGATGATATGATGTGAGATGGATGAGATTGATGATTTGATATGTTGTGATTATGCAATGGATGTTTTATGCAAATATGTGATTTATGAGATACTTAGACTAAAATATCTATATTATGATGATGAACATGCACGTGGGATGATATGCAAAATATTGATGGTTCATGGATGCAAGATGAATTCGCTAGTGATGATGATAAACTACTCTTGACATGATGTTAGTGCAAAAGTAAGAAATGATATGATGACAAGGGATCCAACAAGTCCATGATCTGACGAGACTTTATTAGAGATGATAATGATGATAGATGATGATGATTTGCTTATCAAGGATTGGGATTTTAAAAGTGATACTTACCTTATGTTTGATAACATATGTAGATATGAAGCATCAAGGCATAAAGAAATAGGATGGTGTTGTACCTAGTGTGATGGACTTTGACTCAACAAACAAGTAGGAGTATTCTTGTTCACACTTGACATACGGAAACCTTGCTAGGACGTACCTAACAAAGAAAGTATTCGCCAAGTTATTTTACAAGAACGTCCGACAAGCATAGCAAATAAAAGGATAATGATCGTTGCCCCATTCCTATCTCTCTAAATCCTTCATTCGGATATCATCGAGAGGTCCTTGGAATGAGTGCGATAAGATAAATCAAAAGAAAAGATCAAGTATGCAAACAATTCAATGTTCTTCATATCTCTAGCCAAAGGGATTTGTTGTGATAGGATAAGAATCCAAAGTGATATCCAAAATGATGCCCATTGTCAGAACGATATATCATAGGAGATGCATTGTATAGGATGATGATGGTTTGATAAGTTGATTGATAGGCTGTTGATATAAGGTTGACTGACATGTTTGAAAATGATCAAGATTTTGATTTTTCGCTAGATTTGTTGTTTACTTTGATTTTGCTGATCGGAAGCTTGTTTCTTTATAATTGGTTGGTTGTTTTATTTTTGCCAAAGGGATGTGAAGGTGATGATGATTTCTATTTATGGATGATTGATTTCATTGCGGTGTGATAGAAGTTTAAATGGGATCTAATGGATTTTTCAAATATTTGGATAAGTCTCTTTATGTTTTGAAATCGTTTTGAGGGTCGCTTTTGGTGTTTTTCAAGATTTTGGCAAATGTCTTGATTTTTGATTTTTGAATTTTTTTGGATTGTGTTTTTTTGAATGTTTTTTGGATTTTGATGTTTTTTGAATGTTTTTGGATTTTGATGTTTTTGAATGTTTTTGGATTTTGATGTTTTTTGGATGTTTTTTGGATTTTGATGTCTTGGGGTCTGATCAAAGATTAGCCTTGCCTACTTTTAAGCTCATAGACGACGTAGTTCAGATTCCAATTTTTTTGAAGTTTTTTTTATGTTTTTGAGTTTTTTTGGATTTTGATATGATTTTGAATGTTTTTGGATTTTCTAATTTTCTAATGTTTTTGAATTTTTGCATGATTTTGACAATTTGGATATGGGTATGTTTGATGATATCAGTGCTCTATTTGGGATTTTTGAAAACCGTTAAAGGTTGATTGATCAAATTGATGGATTGATGATGATGATGTAACATTGTTGGTGATACACAACAAATGCAAGGATTTGCAATCGATCGATTGATGATGATAAATACTGTTGAGGATGCACAACAATTTTAAAGGATAGTAAGCATGAAACAATAAACAATATCTTGAGATGATGATTTTTTTATTGGATTTGATTGATCAAGATTGATGAAACTTGATTTGAAACAAAAGATGTTTTGAATGATTTGATGTGATGTTTGAAGTGAAAATTAGATGTGACTGATATCGATTGTTTGGATCGATGTTTGATAAAAGATGAAGACTGATAAGGAACATCTTTTCAAAATATGCCCTGGGCTAGTGATTTAGATTTTTGCTCATGAGTGATGGACCAATTTTATTATGTGTTTTCCAATGTTCAAATCACCTCATAAGTTGGAGGATATATATCAAGATTTATTCTCGAAGCAAGATGTAAATATCTACCCCCAGTGTCTAGCAATGTACGAAATGTCATGGGTGGATGGATACAAAGGATGCCAAGGATTATCTTGTGATAAGATAAGGTGTTCGGATAATGAATGCTTATTTGGATAATGCTTTAAGGTTCAGATAATGTTGGATAGGATAGGACAAGTGAAAATGACCCATGTCAAGATGTTTACCATAAATAGGTGTAAAGTGTGCACCAAAGTTTGTCAAGATCAAGATAACTAGGATGATGGATGTAGATGGATGAAAATGGATTGGATCAATGGTTTATGGATGAATGGATTTATTATGGTTGAGATGGATGGAGTGTTGGATTTAGCATGGATGGGATGAGATGCTTCCACCTAAACTGGCGCATAGAGATGCTCGATTCTACACATGACACCTGTTTTCCAGGTTTTCATCATGGTCTTGCCCAAAGTGCCACCGTATTGGTTTTCACTAAAGGATGATTTTTTTCTTGTTACTATTTTCAATCCTTTTTCTAATTTTTTTTGGATTTCCATATTTTTTGGTTTTGTTTGGTTTTCTCATATTTTTTGATTTTTTTGTAATTTTTGAAAGATTTTAAGCTCATGCCGAATCACAAGGTGTCATTTATGTAGATGCCCCGCTATGATGTGTGCCATTGATAGCCCGCTTGAAGAAGTTTCATAGATAATGCATGAATGCAAACTTTGGATTCTTTATCTGTTTTATTGATACCACTTGGCAATTTTGTCTTTAGTAATATCACAATAGAGTGCCTTCAAAATCCTTATGATGAAGGGTCACTGCCAATACATGTTCAATGTAAGAATTGGATATCATGCATTCAGGCGTGGATGGAGTGTGTTTAGGAATAAGAGATGGATTGGTTAATAGTTTGGAACCTTTGACTCTCCAAACTTGGGAAGATGAGCGATGATGGGTGGATATGAAAGAATGCATGTAATTAGGACCAACTGCTTGATACACTTTATACGTCACTACAAAAGCTTGATTTTTCTTTTGTGGACATCTTTGATGGATACTTTTCCTTTTATTTTGGTCTCATAGCCTTCTTTGACCTGGATGGAGTTTGATAGGGGATGATCTTTCTTTGTATTCTTTGGTATCCATTTGTATTTGATTTGGTTCATTATGCTTTGGTAAATTCTTTTGCTTTGATAATGTGCTTGTGTTTTGATTCACCCTTTTCCTTCAAGTTATCCCACTTGTGGATGGTGATATGGATGCGCATTCATGATGTGGTTAGTTATAGCATTGACACTAGGTTTCATCATAAGGACTCTTCATGCTCCCTATGTTGACATTTGCACTGGATGAAGTTGCCCCCAATATGGTGGTAATATTGCCTTCATGCTTTGATTTTTTCTATTCTGAGATGTCCTGTTTAGAATGCATTCTCTAATAAATGACCACCGTAGGTGACATTGTTTAAATTTGCTGCTCTGCTAACTCTGAATTATATACTATTTTGTCTGACTCATTTACTTGAGTGGATAATGTTGGATATCCTTATTCATGATGTCCCCAGTCTGAGTTTGGGACATATCTGATCCTGTTGCTGACAACTCAGTTTGACTGTAGGAATCGATAACTTGCTCTTTTTGTGTAATAATGTCTGGAGTAAAATAATCTTGATCTGAATGAAGATCATCTACGTGTCCATTCACCGAAAGCATCTCATGGGTAGATGTAGGAGTATGTTCTATATGGATGTGATCATCATTTGCAAAATCTTTTATAGATAGGAGAGTGTCCATTAGATCATTGTAGTATCGTTGAGATACAAATTCTTGATCTTGATTAATTTTGGGATTGCTTTCAACATGCTTTGGATCAAGTTGTTGACATGGGTCAGTTTCAAAGGGTGGATCACTTACAAAGAGTTCTTGGATGTGGTCATTAGACATGGTAAGTGGTTCAATATCCTCAAGTGTCGAGTTTAGGGTTCTTTTGGCATCTGTAACCATGAGGTCAAAGGGTGTTAATATGTCTTGGAAAGGACCATTGCTAGACCTTGGTGAAAGGTTTTGATCATGCTTTGGAATAAAATTTTGAGATATGTCCTCTAACTCATAAGGCAATGTAGAGACATTTTTAATATGATCATTGGTCGATGGATCATGCATTATGTCAATAGGATCAAATAATCCTAACACTCCTTGAAATAGATCACTAAAAAGTGGCTCTTGATGTATGGTGAATTGATCCTTGGATGGGGTAAAAACATCTTTAATATGCTCCTTAATTGAGAGATCTTGAACATTGTTTTCAACAATTGTGGCAAAGATATTGTGAATGTCTTCAACCATAGGGTCAAGTGATGTTGACATTTCTTGAATTGGATCATTGTTGAGTATTGTTGGTGGATTTTGATCATGATTGAAAAGTGACTCTTGACATATGTTGATTTGATCATTGGATGAATTAGACATAGCTTCAAGGTGCTCATTGATGGATTGATCTTGATCATTTCTTTTATCAATTATGGTGGGGAGATTGTCAATGCTATCACCAGTGGTTGAATGTTCATCGTTGTCCCCAATGGTTATCATTCTTCGTGTTTGTGCTTG
>VDFB02120745.1:0-19993 GCA_007258455.2 Sequoia sempervirens | reverse complement strand
AGTTTGAGCCATCATTTAGCATGCGACTGAGGAGATTGTAGAGGACGACGACAAAGAAAAGTGAAGAATCAAAGTTTGAAGAATAAACAGTAAGTGTTTTTTTCATTTTGATTTTTGAATCTTTGAACTTTTGTAGTATTCAGTATTCACCATTTCGTCTATTCACCATTCGGTATTTTCATTTATTTGTTATATTTAGAATCACCAGTAATCTCCACAAGGGCATTTCCCTTGTTTAAAATCGTGGTTGTGCATGCCACGATTTTAAATAGGGGCAATGCCCTTGTGGAGATTACTAGTGATCAATATCAGTTATCAATCACTAGTAATCTCCACAAGGGCATTGCCCCTATTTAACATCATGGAATACAACCACAATTTTAAACAGGGGCAATTCCCTTGTGGAGATTACTTGTGACTCTAAATAAAACAAATAACAATTTGAAAAATAATAAAATTAAAATTTTTAAAATAGGCTCCTGGCTTGGACTGTAATAATGACTGAGTCATGGAATCAAGTCTCATGAGTATGTTTCTTGGAGATTATTGGTCTATGGATGTGACTTGATCATTTATCTCTTACACAAAAACTAAAAGCATGTACCATTTTAATTTTTAAATTTTTATGGCCTTCCTGATTTTGGATTCATTTTGAGTGTGCTACTGCTCATGCTATGTGCATTGTGCAATCTGAATCATGATTCATTTAAATAATTTCCTCAAAGACATGTCTTTTTGTATTTCTTTTTTGATTTTTCATAACTTTAGCTACATGCTACAACCATTTCAATTTTTTATTTTTTTTCTGTTTCCTTTTTCATAACTTTAGCTATAGTCATTTGATTTCTAATCATCAGACATAATGTCTTTTTGTTTTTTTTTGTGTAGAATTTGAATCATTGAATCAAGAATGTCAAGTGGGGGAAACAAACAAGGCTTGTATCAGTTGTGGAAGTATGTTGATCATGTTAAGGGGCCAAAGGGTTTAGGTGGAACAACCACGATCTCATGCAAATTATGCCCAATGTCATGGAAAGGTACTTACACGAGGGTGAGGGCTCATTTCCTTCACATACCTAGAAAAGGTGTTGATCCTTGTATAAATAAGGTGGAACGATATGAGGCTATGAGGAATGAAGAAAGGGCTAATGGTAAAGTTTCTAATATGAGCTCTCACGCTTCAACAAACACTGCAGCAAATCAAAATCAGAATATCAATAGAGAGGCAGAGGTGGATGTGTCTTCAAGAGATGTAGAAGCAGAAAGTTCTCACAAGAGGCCTCACATTGGTAGATCAAACCCCATTGGCAGATTATTTGATGTACAAGGTCGAGAAGCAGTTGATGCAACAATTGCACGCTTCTTTTATGGCAATGGCATACCATTTAATGTTGCTCGATCACCTTTCTGTATAGAGATGGTCCAAGCAATCAACAATGCACCAGCTAGATATAGACCACCTATGTATGAAAAGCTTTACACTACTCTAACTGATAAAGAAAAAATTCAATTAGAGCAACAAACTACACCATTGAAAAGAGTGTAGGTTTTAGAAGGATGCAACATTGTGATGGATGGGTGGACGGATACTAGAAACCATCCACTACTTAATATCATGGTAACATGCAACAAATGGCCTTATTTTTTGAAGGCATTGGATTTTTTGGGGCATGAAGAAAATGCAGAGTAACTTTATAACCAGCTATGTGATGACATTGAGGAGGTAGGGGCATCACAAGTAGTCCAAATTGTAATCATTTGCAATAAGATTACTCTCACAAGTAGCTAGCTCTTCATCTTGTGAGAGAAATTGGAGTACTTATGGTTTTATTCATTCACTAAAGAGGAACCGATTGGGGTCAAAGAAAGTAGAGAACCTGGTGTACATTCATAGCTCACTTCACCTTCTCTCTCATGTAGATCTTGCATACAATGAGGGTTCTTCAGCAAAATGGGACCAAATTTCCCCTGATGAAGATGTTGCAGCCATAGTGGATGAAGTGGTTGAACCAGATGGCCTTATTGATTTACCCCCAGTTCTACTACCAGCAGAGGAACCTGAGTTAGAGAGTGATGAGTATTTGGAGAGCCTCATAACTGAGGACCTTGACATGCATGATATTGATGTGGTGTAGATGATATGAGATATCAGAGGAATTTCTGATTTTTTTTTTGTTTGCATATCGACCAATCAAACTATCAATAATTTTTATTTTCAATATGTAATCAGATATGTAATGTCAAATGTGAACATTTGGATTTGAATTTCGTGTATTTAAAGTTAATGTTCATTCTTAAACTTTACTACTGCTATTGTTTTGAAAGTTCAATGTCATTATATTTTTCAGATTTTCTATATATTATTAATTTTTATATTAAAAAAAAATTGGCGTCTCCAAGTACCCCCGTCTCCTATTTTCAAAAAAATGTCATACCAATACTAGTACTAGTCTCTCGTATCAGTACCAATACCAGTCTCACGACAACTATGTTTGGAATAAATTTGTCACAAAATTAGATTGCAAAAGAGATCATAATGCTCACAGGATGGTTCTATGTTGGTAGGGCAGTTTTGTAGGACATGGGATTTGGTAGAGTTTAAATGGAAAACCCAGGTAGTGGCAAATAGGTGCCCAGTCAATAGAGGCTTCGTGTTACCAATGTGAGACAACATTTGAGATCTAGCCCACCATTATGAGAATGGTACAACTATGATGCTTAAAGGCCCACATTGAATATCAAATGCCACCAAGTTAACAACTATAATTTGAGAATGGCATGTGATGGGCCCTGCCAACTTTTCCCCATTTGTGATTGTTGGCTGAAATCAAATACATCTTTTTAGTTCATACACTATCAAAATATATAATGGCATAGTAGAAATATGGTGCAATGTTGTAGATAAATGGCACATAGTCTGAAAGAGTCAGTAATGGTGAGAGGGTAGTGTTCAATTAACAAAAAACCCACCCACTTTATCCTTCGATACATGTCTATACCCTGTTCCAAAGCTCCCATTTTGGCACATGTAGGTAGAATGCTAGCACAAGTTGTGAAATTTGGCTTTACACTTGCCAATTACATTTCCTTGGAATATTTGAAAGCCTTTTAAACAAATTCATATTATGCATATCCTGTAATTATGGCAATCCATGAGACAACAATTGTTTTAGGCATTCTGTCAAACATTTCATTCCATATTCCATCTTCTCAGAATTCTAGTTTTGCAGGCCTGCCTCTTGGTGAGGCATTCTCAAATGTTGTAGTTGCTAGAAACTTGGTAGATAGCTACACAAAATGTGGAAGAATAGACAAGACACGTAAAATGTTTCACACAATGTTGGAAGAGCATTTTGTTAGATGTTGTAGTTCCTAGTGCCTTGGTAGACAAGTACACAAAATGTGATAGATTGGGAGCATGGTCAAAATGCAATATATATGGTTGAGACAATATAATCTACACAGGGAAATCCTTGGCTCTATTAAGAGCTTCAGCTATTGGATGTTTCTCAGAATAAATTGAATAATCTAACTGGGTCTTGGCATGGATTCGTTAGCAACCTTATGAAGCTAAAGAGCTTGTAGTTTACTTGAATAGGCTCAATGGTGGGATTCCAACATATATTGGGAAGATGAGCTCCTTGGAATGGCTTGATGCTTCACACAATGCACTCACAAGACATATTCCTCAGAGTGTAGGGAATTTAAGTACATTGAAATATTTGCATTTAATGGATATTGATTTGTCTGATGAGGTTCCTGCCAGTCTTGAAGGTCTAACTATGTTGAGTGATTTGTCTCTGTTAAATAATTCACTTCATGGAAAAATTCCTCATAAGCTTGGAAGTAACACCCAATTTTCCATTTTTGATTTATCAAGCAATCAATTAAGTGAGTCATCACTATCCTAGCTTTGTAATTGGGGAAAGTTGTGGTCTTTGCATGTGTTCAGTAATATGCTCAATGGAAGAATTTCAAAACTTAGGAATTGCTCAAGTATTGTGAGGCTTAGACTAGCAAATAATCAATTTAGTGGAGAAGTTCCAAAAGATTTATAGGGATTTCCAGGACTTTCATTGATACAACTCAGTAGCAATAAACTTTAAGGAAAAATTCCTACAAATTTCTTACACTAATTATCATTTGTATTTGATGTAACTATCAATAAAAAATAAACACGTGAAACAAAATAAGGCACTCTTCCTAGTGGAATCAAATATTTAGAGACGTGTACCTGGATCATTCTCCATGAACAACACCATGCAACCTTTGAGAATACAGGAGCCATCATCTCTACCCATCTAAGTGAGAGGTAGAAAAATTGCAACAAATTAGTACATATTTACCATCAAAATTATTAAAATGTAAATGAGTATCACTGCAAGAATATGCTATACTAATCTCTTTAAAGAAGGATTTAACTAACTCATATATCTTACCTAGTACAAGGAGGCAATGCTATTTTCAAAGCATAGGTGACCACCTCGAGTTTTATACATCCTTCTGCGGGTCACACAACAATTTTTTTATTGAAACAATTCCCATACATACAATTTCTACATTCTCTAAACTATGGACTGATATCATTGAAAGAGTGAATATTAGGTAGGTTTAATCCAAATGTTGAAGAGCATTAATCACTAATACAAAAATTTCTCACTAATGCAGTTTAATCTAGCATCATAAAAATGATAACCTCTATGACAAATATAATTAATAGACTAGAGAATCTTGCCTATGGGCCCTTGATCTTTTAATCCTTATAGTGATTTCATGATGAACCTCTGACTTAGATATATCCAAAGCAGGTTGTGAAATTTCCAATTCTTCTTCCTCCATAATAGTCAAGTATCTTTAACAGATTTACATATTAGCAATGTCATAAGAATATTTTCAATTAAAAAAATATTACAAAATCCATTATAGTGATGCTAGCACTATAGAATATAAAATTTTCCTTGTCCACTCATTCTAATGCTTAATTTAGTCTCATTCCTTTCACATGTGCATCATTCGAAATTCATGTATCAAATATATGCAAAGGGTTGATTTTGCCACATATGCTATATTGCTGCAATATATACCATGCAAGTATTACTTCAACACAAGATCTCTATTTTCATTATAATGGAAATAATTCTAAACCACTAAACTGAATATAGGAAGCATGCATTCAATAAGAAACCAAGCATTGCAATAAGATTTTGAGAATAGTTAAACTTTTTTCATACTTACCTTTGAAATATCAGAATATATAGATTGCAAAGAGATTTTCATTTTGACATTGATTAATGCTAAAAGTCAAAAGTAGGGCAGAAAGTAGTCACAAAATATAAAAATCATTAGATATGATTCCTGCCAATACTCGTATCTGGTATTTTGATGACATTCCTTCATTTCTTAGATCTTGCAAATGATAATTCTATGTTAAAAGCAGAATGAACAAGTCCCCTTTTTCATAATTAAATGAGCTGAGACTCAAAACAGTGACACTAGGGCCTAATAATCATGTAACCAGCAACAGAAAAGAAAACTTTAAATCCTAAAATACTTAATGTCACTTGGAGGTGGCTTAGGAATATAATTTGGGTGTGGATCCACATCAAATTGATATTTTACTAGTAGTAGAAGTATTTATGTCTGATGATGCAGTAATTACACAAGCATGCAGAGGCTTTTATCATTTCTCTATCACTAAAAGGGTGGGAAGTGCTTTATACACTATATTCTGCAAGATTTATAGGATTTTTGATAAGTCAAGTCATCAAACAGTTCTTGATATAAGTGTAATGATCTATGGATGCTTCCACAACATTCAATGATCTTTTGAAATTCTTGAAGAAATTTACTATATTCTTGAAGAAGAGTAGAGCTGAAGGTTTTGTTTGACAAAGTAATTAATATGACAAGAATTGGGGTAGGTTGTACACATATTCCACTTGTACTTTACTTGAAAGGAGTCCAACTTCTCTCTATATACAATATTTTTTGTGAACTTTCATTGTTTTGTGGAGGTGATAGTTTTGAAATATTTATTTGGCAGTCATCATAAACATAACAGAAAGGATACCTTGTCTATAGAATTGTTGTAATTTGTGGATGGAATACAGAGTATATATTTTTTGCATTTTAATTTGATGGCTAAATTTCCCTTTGTGAGGTGGCTTTTGAATTATATGTCACAAACGAGGGACATGTAGTGCTCCGCTTCTGGCCGTCGTTGATGTTATGCTTTGTTGTTGGTAATGTCATGATGGTGATTTTATTATTTAATTTAATTTTAATAAGTTATGAGGTAACATTAATAATATGTTTGGATTTGATTAATAAAATTAATTTAATTATAAGGTTACCTGTTTCATTTGGAATTAAATAAAGAATTAGATTCAAGGATAAACATCAATTTAATTATCGCTGGGAGTTAGTTATTTAAAATAATCAGATTAAATGAGGAAAGGTAATTATCATTTAATGATTAAATTCAATTAATAAATTTAAAAGTGATAAAATATTAAAGAGGATTAAATATTAAAATTAAACTTAAGTTTAAATAAATTACGGTAAAAATATTTATTCAATTATATTTTAATTAAAAGTTAAATATTTATGAAAATTTGTTTTAGTTAAAATTTAGAGTTAAGTGGAAGTAATTTAAAACAAAAGAAGTTATTGGTTGAAATTAAATAAATAAATATATAAAGTAATGATTAATTAAAGTGGGTAAATAAAAATTAGTTTTTTTTTTGAAAATCTTTTACGGAGGAGAAAGAGGAGTTAGGGCGGTTGAACGGAGAATTTGGTATTTTCTTTAAGAGGAGGCAAGAAAAAATTTAGGGGAATTCTACACTGACGAAGGGTTTGAAGATGCGGAAAAAGTTTTAGGCGTAATTGCTGGCTGATCCATCCTTCAACCTCAATAAATTACTGCTCTTGTCTGGAAGGGATCGAGGAAAGGTATTTTTTTTCATTGATGATCAATAAAAATAAGTTGCGGATATTTTGGAGTGGTTTTTTTTCTAGTTGGAGTTTTTCACGTAAATTGGTGTTGTTCTCTTTTTACCTCTGTGACCTATCTTTTTACCTTGTGCAAATTATTTTATGAATAATTTTAGGACTTCATAAATATTCTATTTAAACTAGAGGCTTGATGAGTTTTCATTAAAGTAGATTATTCTTTTGATTTAAAGCAAAGCTTGAAATAAATAATAAGTGCATTTGTGGATGTTATTCTGTCAATTGAATGTAAAGATTTTAGTGTGTAATCATTGAATTTGTACAGATTGTTTCCATATAATTTCTTTAATAAAATTTTTGTTGAAGCGGTTCAGAGATTGGCTGTAAACAATTCAACATGGAATCCTTCCAACACAGATAATTCAATTTTTGCATATCCCCTCTGCCTGCACACGAGCATCCTACCATTACAAGGTGCACATTATAATTATTATTTTTATATACGTATAATCTAGTAAAAGCTTTATTGTATGTGCTTTTAATACCAACCCTAGTTCGTAATTGTGTAGAAACCCTAGTGATTTGTAAACTAGTGCCACCAAGTAGAACAGTTAATAAAATCAACATAAATTTATGTTTACAGAAATTGATGTCAAAACAGAAGAAAATAAAATAAAATAAATTTAAATAAAATTTGAGTAATAATGATAATAATTACCATCCATTGAGAGTCATAGTTAAGTTGTGATATAAAGAAAATAAAACTAACTTAACAAGTTAAAGATTAATCTAATTTTAACCTATAAAGATTTATTGTTTTAATAAATCTAATATTATTTCTCCTGCGCATAAGTCACGTATTTGCACCTCACCTTTCTTTCGCCCTTAGTCTTGCGGATAACATTTGTGATTTAATAATAATGCAAGTAGATGGCGATATTACCAAATTCCAAAAATTCACTTCTCATATAAATGGCCTCTCACATTGTTGCAACCGTAACCATCTCAAACTTGGAGAAAGCTTGGTTCGTGTGTCTTCTCTGATGCCGTCCATGAGCAGATTGTTCAAGCGAATAAATTGAGGACCAATGAGCAGATTATTTAATTCTCTTGGTCTGCGCAATGTTTCTAGCCTTGCCAATTACCTCCGTTCAGTCGAAGCTGAGAGAAATTGATGTTATTGGATACAGTGTTTAGATGAGCTCCTTCACATAGTCTAGTAATCTAAATTTTTAAAATCTCCCAAAAACTATAGGCCAAATTATCACAGCTGCAACGTTGGACTTGCAAAAGTGTAGTAAATTAAATAGTTCCTTTGAAACCCTTGGCAGCCTGTCACTGTTACAGCAATTAGAGTTGAAACATTGTACAGAATTAAATAGCCTCTCTGATTTCTTTGTCAACCTATCTGAGTTATGATATTTGAATTCCTAACTGCATATATGAGTGACTTTTTATTTATTTTGAATTTATACCTTTTTGATTATTATTCTTTTATATGCGTATGGTTATATAAACAAGTATAGATACATAATTAGGTTAAAAGATTTGAGTGAAGGTAGTCTTTTATATTTAGAATTTATGAGGATATTTCAATATATAAGTAGATTTGTATGATGAGTATTATTCAAAAGAAAATGGTTCGTATTTATATAATATGTTTATAAAACATGAATAATTTCTTTAATTGTTTTGTTTATGATTTTATCGTGGTGTAAAAGTAAAATATGAATCGAGTGTAATTTTATTTTATGGTAAGTGAAGTAATAAAAGGTGATAAAGAATTTTAAATTAGATAGTTGATTTGTAAATAAAGTATTGAATTTGCTTTAGAAAATAAAAGAATTGGGTAAATAATTAAGGTGAAAATGGTTATTTCGCTAGGTTGTTTAGTAAAATATTATTTAACAAAGGATTTTAACCGAATAAACATTATTGAAATAGGTATTTAATTTTGTTGTAGATAAATGAACTGTGTTTAGTTAAAGTAAATCGATTTATATAGTTAATTAAGTTTTAGGGTTCACTAAAGGAGATAAGTGATTCTACATTTACGTAGTTTCTTTTACTGGAAGGTTAAATGATAAAGTTATTTTTATGTGAGGATAAATCCCAGGTTCATAGGTTAATTAATTTAAATGATACTGATTAAAATGTTAAATGGTTTTAATTACTTTTTTGTTATCTAATGAGTCTGTGAACAATAATTATTTATCAAACTACTATGTGAAATAATTTATTAGTGCCATCACCATAGTATTATAATAAAGTTGTAAATTATAGAATTGTCATCTTAGTATTATATTTTAAAGTTATAATTATAATTCGTATTAAACTTGATGGAATTATTCCTTAAGACTTTGTGATTAATGTGTTTATGTTCAGAAAATGATTTATTTATAGGAGTTAGAAAATTAGAATTATTAGGTAGTTAAGTTAGGTATTATGTTATTGGGTAGGTTAGTAAAGTGATTAGAGAGAGAGTTTCCTTATGTTAATAATTTGGGTAACATTGATAGATTAGTTTATTCTCAATTTGATTAGTTTCAAGTGGGATAGTTAACTTAGAAATAATGAAAAGTAGAGTTTTGTATGTAGATAATATTGGCGATAAGGATTATTTCTATTTAGGTGGGAGAATTGATTTATAAGATAAATGGAAGTAAATAAATTTGAAAACTTTAAATAGTTGGGTATTACGACAAAGGCTAGTGAATGATTGTTGATTCGATAAATGTTTTGATTAATTATATTTAGTTAAACAAAGGGTTTATGTAGATGAATAAAATTAGATGATCTTTTCTAAGTCAATTTCCCTTATATTCTTTTAATAGTTGTTTTGTGGGATTTCTATAAGAACAGTTCTAGAAAATACTTGTGATTGATATTAGGATCAAATTGTTGGTTTTAGTGGGTTGATCTTCAAAAGGAGATTGTTGTTATAATGTGTAAATGGGAATATAATTGTGTTTGAAAGAGTATACTTGTGAATAGTGTCTTACGACTTAAACCATTAGATTTTATTTTTACTTCGCAATATTGTGCTATCCTTAAATGTTGGAAATGGTTGATCTTTAAACTAATGTTCTTTTTGTTTCAAGTTACTTCTTATTGAATGAATGGATATATTATTGGAATGTGTGGTTTTATGGATTCTTTCGATGTGACTTTTCGTGAGTTGATTTTGAGTTGGAATTTTCTCTCAATTAATGTATGATGTTATTCGTTGGGAACCCATATGTTTTCTTTTTGTGCTTTACCCTAAGTAGTAAATCGGTTAATGTTATCTTGGTCATGATTGGTGGTTCTGCTTGAGTTGTTAATGAGTCAAATGGAAAAGCTCTTTGAATTATGGGTATTCCGAGAGGAGAAAATAGAGGTTTCCCTTGGATGTCCGATTTAGTTCGTATTGAAGTTGTTGATGTTGTTTAAGGGAGTTGTTGATCTTATTTTGATGTATTCTCTCATCATAATTGAATTGAAAATAGTTCTTCAAGGTTTTGCTTTTATTGTTGTCAGATTTTCATGGGGAAACCCTAGTGTAACTTTATGGGAATCTTCCAGAGGTTTATTTTACTATTGGTTAATCTTCCTCCTTTTATGTGCCCTTGTTGTGGCAAGTGTTTTGGTTTCATGTTTTTTGAAAATGGTTGTACATGAATCGTTGAGATTTTGATTATGTATTTATGGCAAGATGGGTGATGCCTTGCATGTTTCTCTGTTGTGATCTACTGTGCTTGTTATGTTGTACAACCCTTGGATTTTGGTTTTTTATGTTTTGAGTGTCTAGAGTGGGAGTGGCTCTAAGTGGGTGGTCGGCGCACAAAGGGGCGCCAGGATAGCCCTCGTTAGAGTGAAATTAATAAGTGATAATTTAAATAATTAACTAGGGGGTGGGTAGAATCACATTAAAAAGATAATTGATGCCTCATCCGCCTTTTTAGTGCTACCGCAGACTAAAGGGGATTGAGAAGGCCGTGGTTGGCATGTTCGTTGCCTTGTCTTCGCGAAGGGTAACGGATCCGCATGAGCAACCCTATGGAGAGGCGCCTTGAAATAGGTAGTCTGGATAACCATAGATGGAGGCGGCTCCTAGCGCTCGGTTTTGTCTGGATAATTCGTCAGTAGACGGAGGCGGCGCCTTGCATTAGTGGTAGTCTGGATAATCCATGTAAGCCATGCGATGACACTCTCCTCTAACACTCCTTATTATGTTGTTTCTTTGGAAATCCTCTGGAAGTGGTTCTTTGTCTTGTATTGATGAAATATAGTTGTTTGTAATGATTTATGGTTTTACCCTATTTTATCTTTGGTGTACTTTGTGGTCTTGTATGATCTCATTGATATTTGACTTATGACCTTGTACTCTTATGGTACTGTGATATGATGTTATTGTATTGTATCATTGCGATTCAGAATTGTGATTGGAATTGTTTTATGATCTTCCTTTGGTTCCTTGTTTACTGGCTATTGCCTTGAATTATGTGATGAGATTTATGACTCTTGGATGAGGTTGATTGTGTCATTGTAATTCCTGAGTTTTGATGATACTTTTGTATGACGCTGAGTCTTGAGGTTCTCTGTTGGATGTTCTTGGTTGAGGTCTCTTTCTTGTTAGCTCCTAGCACGGGGGGTGGGTTTTCGGACTCACGTGGTCGGGTGGAACGTGCTAAGCACCCCATTGGGTCCCCAGTCGAGGATCGAGAGGTGCGGATTGGTGCCGTTGCAGTGACTTCAGAGTTGTATCTGTCTTGAAGCCAGTTTTGATACTTGTATTTCTCTAACTATTTGTATCATGTTATCTTGTTGTATGGTTTCCGTTCATGATTGGAAACACTTTTGTATCATTGTACTTCTTAAACATTGTACTGTAATGAAATGTTAAACTTGGTGTGGGTATTGACCATGGTAGTTGTTATTTAATGTGTTAGGATGATCATGCATATGAGGTATTTGCGTATTCAGATGGTTTCTTATCATTGATCATCATGTATGTGTTATATTTGTTATTGTTTACTTTATATCTTTGGATTCTATTCTTTATTGATGTTGTAGGGATCTAAGTTGCGTAATGACTCTTCGTGTACCCCAAAGGATGTTTGTGTTAGTGAGTTTACTTAAATGAAATTCATGTTATGACTTAATGGGTATTACATGTACGTTATGTGCATTTAAAAAAAAAAAAATTGTGCCGTAATTATTGTGTTAATGTCCTTTGGGGTTCGCATGGCGGGGCGTTGCATATTGGTGTGGAGAACGGAGTTGCATCACTCGCTTGCGAGTGCCCTATGATTTTTGTGATTTTCTCCGCACAGTGTGTTTGTACAATGGATTATATATATATGCATGTTATTTGTTTGGTTGTAGGATTGCAAGTACATGACACCGACTCCACCTAGCTACTCAGGTCTGAGCGTGTCAAGACTCAACGGAAACGTTGATTGGGAGGTAGTAACATGGTTTATCCTAGTCTAGTCTTAAACCCAGTCACAGTACATTGTCAATTTTAGTTTGGAGTCTTAGGTGGTCTTGTGTGTCCCTAATTGGATCAATTGCTTGAAAGGAAAATTTTGTCAATTTAATGATAGTTTGTTATTCTTTAATATACTGTTTATTTAAATTAATTTTTAAATGTTAAAGAAATAAGTTTTACATTTTATTTAATTAATTAATTAGTTTGTTTGGTTAAGTAATTTGATCATTGTGATTAAATTATTTAATTAAATAGATTAATTAATTAAATTAAAGTTACCTTTATTATGTGAATAGATTTAAATTTCAAATTGGTTGATATGTGGAAATGGTATTTTAGTTGATAAATAAATTAAATAAAGAAAAGGGAAATTTGTATTTTGAAAATTAAAATTTTAAAAGGTTAATAAATTTCTGTTAGAAGAAATATTGAAGATAGTAGTTTACCAGATGGGTGGGAGGATTTTCCCTATAAGGTTGGCTTGGGATTTTGGGGAAAACAGGATTACCTTTCTTCACGGAAATTGGAAAGAATAGAGTTGTTAAAATTGTTTTCAAAGCAATCTGGTGGATTTTGTATTGTTGTATATTTCAAAGTTCTCCTCGCTTGAGATTTTTGGGTATATTTGGGAATTTTGTGTTCGTGGAAAGGCTTTTGGAAGCTGCTGCAAAGCTATTCTTCACTAGAAAGATTACTAAGGAAAGTAGGTATTTCTGTGTTTTAATTTGTTTATTTTGAAAAGAATGTCCGAAAAGAAATTTTACAAAATCTTGTACTCTCGAAAAATGTTTATTGTATTTTTTTTTGGTAAGGATCATATTTCAAACTTCCTTCTCGAAAATATTTGTGTTAAATTTGTGAAGGGAAATTGTTTAAATGGGAAAACGAATTTGAAACCTCTGGGGTAAATTAGTATTGATTGGAAATTCTTGTGCGTATTTTCCATTAAAACCCTATTGAAATTTTACAATTTCCCCATAAGAAAACCCTGTAGAATTTTATAATTTCCCCACTGAAAAACCCTATTGGAATTTAATATATATTTATATATATATTTGAGTATATATTTACTTCATATATAAATTGGATTGTGCAAAATGATGAATTGCTGTACAAGCGTGATAGGGTTTTGAATTTAAAAAAAAAAAAACGGAATTAAATATTCGCCGTCCGTTTTTAATTTGTATTAATTAATTTTTTTTATTTATGAAAAAATGAAATTAAAATCTCAGAGCCGAAGCTCATGGCGGGGCTACCCGCGACCGACCCCACAGGGGGACGGCAGCGAGGGCCGAGCCCAGCACTGCCCTCGCGGGCAGCACTCGGCTCAGCCGCCCATGGCCGAGCCCTGTGGGGCGGGCTGCAAAGGCAGCCCTACCCACAGTGCGTGGGGTTAGGGCAAAAAGCCCTAACTTCTAACTTTTAATCTTAAAAAAAACATTGCGGATTTAAAATTATATGGTTTCAAATAAATTCGAATATGAATTCGATTTAGAGTTTTTTTTTATCATTTAATAGTATTTATATTTATATATATTTATATAAATATATTTGTAATATATATATTTATTTAAATAAATTTTTAAATTCACATTTATTTAGTAATGAAATAAGAATTTCTTTGAGTATAAATACATGTTAAGAATAACATCAGCAAGATTTATAACAGTAAGGTTGGAAAAGGAAATTTGATAGATATTGATAA
Source organism: Sequoia sempervirens (assembly GCA_007258455.2). Lineage (NCBI taxonomy): Eukaryota > Viridiplantae > Streptophyta > Pinopsida > Cupressales > Cupressaceae > Sequoia > Sequoia sempervirens. The sequence goes on along the minus strand of VDFB02120745.1, from coordinate 5,861 downwards.
GTGAAATTGTGAAAGTTATAATTAGATTATTTGATAATGAATTTTAATCAAGTTGACTTGTTTTCATGCAAATTATATTTGATTGACTGGATATAGTAAATCCGAATAGTAGATGTTTAGTTTTCCTGATTTGCTTTAAATTGTGTTTTCTTTTTATTGGGCAAATTGGGCATGTTTTAGATGAACAAGTCTTCCAGATTAGTTTGTATAGTAAGGGTGTTATTGTTGAAATACAATCCTTGAGTTGACTAAGAGTGTGTACATGATTTTTGCATGGTGTTTAGACACTTGGTTTTATGAACAAAGGCATTGATGTTCGTTATGAAAAGTGTAGAATTATATGTTGTATTTTTGTACACCTTGTTTACCTTAGTCACAGAAACTTAAATTCCTTTGTTATGTTTAGGGGAGTGGCTCTGTCTAAGGGTCGGCACACAAAGTGGTGCCGGGGTAACTTACAAAGAGTTGGTAAGTCAGTGAAAACTAAATAACACATTAGTTAGATTAAAATCTTTAATAAGATTATTATGCCTCGCTTATAGACTCTGGAGCTAGTTCAAATTTTTGGAGTATAAGATGAGAAGGTTTGAAATGAAAATCGATATCTTGTTACTTTGGAAGATATTCGATCTGCAATAGTTTGCAAATGGGGCTGTGTTTTAAGAGGTTGCTGTGGTAACCTGTTGGGGCTAGGAACCCAGGGTGGTATTGAAACACCGGTGGTAACTCTTTGTAACATTGTGATGACACTCACCTAAAATAATAGTTTATCTTGTGTACTTTAGCACATTTGATTGTCTTAACTCGGAAGCAACAACCATCATTAGTTATGTACTTGTGTCTAGGGTGAATAGGTTATGTCTAGGCAACCATATTACTATCTCCTAGCACTGTGTGACCCATGTACCATGCCATGGTTGGGTGGAACATGCACCTTACTCCGTTGGGTCCCCAGTTTATGATCATGGCAACAAGAGCTTCATGGATGGAGAGCTCGCACTTGTATATTGATGTACTTTCTTTATTTCATTATTGTAAAACTTGTATTTGATACATCCCTCAATTATTTATGAGGTGAACATTTGTAAATGTAATTGTAACTATTATTTGATCTACTCTATTTGAAGAATGAGTAACAATGTTATTTCAAAATTAATGTAAGAATCTTATTTGTACTTTTATACTACTTACGAAAGGAATTCAAATGTTATGTACAAGTTTATTTTTAAGTTTATGTTAATTATATATATGCAATGTGCTAAATACTGAAGTCGCTCTATGTGAATCATAGTGTAATCAGTCGCGATAACTTAGTGAATGTATGCAAATCAATTAAGTTAATATTATTACTAAAAAAAATTATTTCACTTTATAGATAATTGCAACATTCCTTAGGTTATAAGATCGAGGCATTATAGTTCTTCCCATGAAATTCAAAATATTATGCTATTAAATGATTGTATTATCTTCCATTTGGGTCTATTTTTTAATATTAAAATTGGTCAATGCAAATATTGGGAATGTTGGATTGAAGTTTATTATTTTAGATTTTTTTACTATAAACAAGGATCTACAGTATATACATTCTAACATTTGCATGTGCAAGTGAGATGAATGTTAAGAACTAAAGTTGTTGTTAGAGGCTACCACACTTATAATTATGGATCTTCTAATGCTTCATCTAGATCTTCTTAATGCTTCATCTACATCATCCTACCCTTGTAAATTTGAAAAGAAAAATTATTTCCAAAAGGATAGTAAAAATAATGGAAATGACCATTGTACAAACTATACATTATAAATGTTTCTAATATTATGACTCTAAAGCCTCCAACTTTTTCCTTTGTAAAATGTGCTTCAAAATTTACTTATTCCAAACATGATTACACTTCCTCCTATTAGGCCATTAGATAAATCTAAGGTTATTCCCAAAAAGATATAATGGAGAAAGTGAATTTTGTTACAATCAGAGTTAATTGTAATTATACCTCAACATTTTATGGGATTAAGGAACAATTGATTGGCGATTTGATTGATGAAAAAAAAATTTGGTTGAGGGGTTAATATTGGGGTCAATCCTTAAATTGTTCTCCTAATGAAAATTTAAATATTTTACACTCAAATAAATCTAATAAAATGGTTTGTATATGAGGGCTTGGTAAGATTGACGTACATATACATGTTGACGAGCTTGAAATCATTGATTCACCTACATGTGAGGAATGATTTGTTGGTATTAATAAAAATTATAAGGGTACTTATTCTTCTTCTTGTGTACTAGTGATTGAATTTTATATAAATTTCTATGGACTAACCAGTATTCAAACTTAGCACCTCCCATTTGGTGTTAGGATGCTCTACTATTGAGTTAATGGCTCACATTGTGATGAGTCCTTTTATGGCTTTGTGTATCATTTCTCCAACACACTGCTTGAGCCACAACATAGGTAAATAAAATGAACCTGAAGTTAGTTTCAATACCATGTTAAAATTTCCATGAATCCAGTTAGGATGAAAATCACCATTAAGCTACCCACCCACTTTTATGACAAATCAATTTACGATTTAGGTATGCTAATTTTTTCTCGATAATTTTTCACATTGTGAGATATTACCAACATAATGGTCCTTTGGTTTTGTGTGGACTATGAACCATGTAAGGGTGTGTTTATTGATCTTACTCACCACAAAATGTATGCATTGAATAATTTTTGTTTTGATTATCATTTATAAATAAGCATATGCATATTTGAGGGTTTACTAAAATTGGACTAATGATATGCTGACTAAAACTATGGTATACATTATTTTACCTAATTTTTGGTCTAAAAGATGAGGGAAGTTCTTATTCTATGTCATATTATTTCTTCTTTAGATGTATCTCATATTTTACTTGGGTATCCATGGATAAAGCAATATCAAGCAACATCATCTATGTCATGCCGTCAAGGTATCAAATATGTTAACACTAGTAAAGAGGTTAAAATTGCAAGAGATTTGTATATGCCTTTATTTTAGATTAAGTCATTTGACCTTAAATAATTTTAACATACCTAAGGATCCTCTATAAGTGCAAGGATTCTTTGCCTAATTTGTAAAAATTTCAAAAGGAATAACAATGGTAGGAAAATCAAGACAAGATGCAGCAATTTAGAATTCCTAAAGGGTTTACAATTATTAGAGCCAAAGTAGGTTATATGTAGGTTTTATATTATAAAATGATTCAAGAATCTATAAGGCCAAAAGAACCATAAGAATTGCAAACTTTAGTTCAAAAGCATAAGGGATTGGATATTTTCATTCCTAAACATGGTTTTCATAAAAAAAAATTACTCATGTAGCAAGGAAGGATGAGAATTACAAATGATAAATCTATATTTTCTTCATCTTAAAAGGGTCTTCAAACTACTTGGGTATCAAAGAATGATTTACATAATAAAAAGTTGAAAATCTACAAGTAGAAATATCAAGTTACAAAAACAAGAATAATCATTATGGTAATAGAAAGAGAAAATGCTTCCTCTTAAAAAACATGTTTATTAAGAGTTCTAATTTACATAGTGTTGAGGAGCACATAATATAATAAACATGATTCAAGTACTAAAACATTAAGTATGATGATTGGGATGAGAGGATCAACTTGGGGAGGATTATTATAACATCATTAATTGGAACTTTTTAATTTTATCTCTTTGTGTTGGTGTTGTTTTTAATGTTCTTAATTAGAGTGCGGATGATTTTAATATACATTTAATGATGCATTTTGAAATTTATTTAGTAAAGGTCTCATTTTGTACATCTTTGGTAATTGTATAAAAATTTGGAATATTTTGGTTAATACATCTTATTGGAAAACCATTCATTGAAAATTTTTGAGGCCCACAACCAAATGGTTTGTGATGACCTCTTGCCTTCAGGAATTTCTATTATGCTCATCAATTTCAAACCATTTTGGGGTTCTTGAATGTTTTTAAATTTTAACAAACTCATTAATGGATTTCTTTTTCTTTTTCTTTTTCACATTTAGGTTCTCTCTTCTTATGTAATTTGGAGACACATTGAGTTTCATTGGTTCATGTGAGATATTTATAACAAGTATGCAATGAAGTCAAACTTTATTAGATTTGATTCAAGTAATATGATATATTTATTTTGCTTTCCAATCTATAATTTTTTGATGTTCTTGGCTATATAATTGAAGTTCATTTATGTTAACAACTATTAGATTAAATATTTTTATCCCGAATTATTTTCAAATGATTTTATAATTTAATCTTTGTATTCTTATTCTTTCTTTCATCGTTTCATTTAAAATTTGAACCATTTAAGGATGCTATGTTATAGATTATAGTTGTCTTCCAATTCTTTTAAAATCAAGTTAATAGTATGAAAATATTATTGATGAGTAGATGAATTATTACAAGTTCTATTTTAGATTTGTATTCTCTTTATCTAGATATATTATTTACCAAAGTCTCATTTTTTTTTTTAGGTATACTGTATTTATATATATATATAACATGGAAAATGTAGATCATGTTCCACCTATGCCAGATTCTTTGTTTGCAAATACTAATAATGAGATAAAAAAATTGAGAGATTCATTAGCACAGGGTGCAAACCCGGGGATATATAGTGAACCATGCATGTTAATATTGCATAGTCTAGAAAAACTAAAAGATGAACTTGAGAGGACTAGTGCATATTCCCTAGACAGAGTGATTGCTATTCTTTCCCGCATGTGAGAAGAAGTACATGGTGACATTCCCCTTAAACAAATACAAGAAAGTGTCACCAAAGAAATGATAAAAACCACTTGTTTTCCATTTTATCAAAATGTGCGTAAGGTTAGGGGATACCAGGTCACTATATGTGTCGATCATGCTATGGCCTCATTGATCTACCCACGATTTCTCACAACACATGGTCTATACCCAAATAATGACCAGATTCCATTGTATTTTGTTCACTAGTTGTATGTTAAGGTCCATGTGGGCCTCAAAGTTAACTACCTGGACATTCCACCATATGTTGGCCAGGGGCGTGGTAGGATTGCTGATAGGCCCACCTATCGTCGAGCAGATAGACCACCCCTAATGTTTAGGGTATTGGTTGGTGACAGGTCTCCTGCTCTCAACCCAGCTCTAGCCCCCATAGCAGATGAGGTTGTTGTTGCTTCCCAAAAGGAAGCAATTGACACTGTAGGTGACATTGCGGCTGACACCACTAGGATATTTGATGATCGTGTAGGTCAATATTTGATATCTATACATTCCCGATCCACACCATTTTCAGCACAGTAGACCACCATGGATCCTTTTATAGTGGCTGACATCCCTAATCCTACACAACTTGATGCACTTATAGGAGATATGTCACGCATGACTCTACATTGTTTGGTTGAGGACCTATTGGAGGCATATTCCCACATTGCATCAGACAATGGGATTGGTATAGAGCATGTTAGAGATCATTTGAGACATAGAGGTCATTCAATTCCAGGATCCCATCACTCTCAGTCGAGCACTAGTGCGCATCAGAATCCACCTACAGTTCATACGGTAGCTGCACAGACTATGGGTTTTACTGATATGTTGATTGGTTTTGGTTCATCATCACTGATACCATCTCACCTTCATAGTCCTCTGCATTCATCATTTCTAGCATGACATGGGATAGATCAGATGGATGTGGATGTTGATTCGTCGCTTGATTGTTTGGTGGATATGGTGGAGGTGAATGTTTCAGAGGAATTAGGTCATCCAATATCAGATGATGTGCATGTATGTGTGCATGTGCATGTTTCAATTCTTTTTTAATTATTTTTTAAATTTCTTTTTAACTAGATATTCATGTAAGTT
>VDFB02120744.1:0-35460 GCA_007258455.2 Sequoia sempervirens | reverse complement strand
GCTCCGTTGTAGTAGCTGGAAATTCGTCTGCCGTTGGTTCAGGTAGTGGATCATTTTAATCTTTTTGTCCATACTTTTAGCTATTCAGCTGTGAAATTTGTCGGATTCTGAAACAGTTTTTATCGAAATTGAGCTAAATTTCGTTGAATTTAAGCTATTTTTGGTTTAGTTTGAGCTGATTTTCACGGATTAATGTAGTCGGTATAAGTTTCATGCCTGCCATGTGTCTGAACATATTCGGCTCTTCAACAGTTCGGTCTGATATTTGCTGATATTTTCTGCTTTAAGTAGGAGTGTTGAGGTTTTCTTAACGGATATCATCTTGGCCATTTTGCTTTTGCAGGTTAGGATTTGAAGATGGGACCGAGGGTGTTAATTGCGTGCTTTTTTCTGGGTTTGTTTGTTTTCTCCAGTGTTTGTAGTGCTAATGAGGGTTTGGTAAGAGTTGGACTGAAGAAGAAGCGGTTGGATAGAGCTAGCTTATCGGCTGGTAAAATTTCTGCATGTAATGGTAATTTTGCTGATGCACTCACACGTAAGTTTGGCCTGCAAGAGAACTCGAAGTTAGAGTCCGATGCTAGTGATTACGTATCTTTGAAGAATTATTTAGATGCTCAGTATTATGGGGAGATTGGAATTGGAACCCCAACTCAGACTTTTACCGTTATTTTTGACACGGGGAGCTCCAATCTTTGGGTGCCTTCGTCTAAATGCTATTTCTCGGTGAGAACTGCAAGTTTAATTTGATTTTAGATAGAAAATTTGGGGGTTTGTCGGTGGAGAATTTTTTCAGATATCGGGTCTATTCATACAAATTTCATGTTATTGCTAGGTTTAATGTATGTGCCTAGGCAGTAAATATAGGCTGTGGGGAGATTTCTGAATTTATGGCTTCCCTGTTGTGGATTTGGATGGGTTAATTTAATTAATTTTTCGAGTAGATTTTGAAAAATTCATGATGAATTTTGTTTTACACTAATGAATTGTTTTACTCTTGTTGTGCAGCTGGCTTGTTATTTTCATTCAAAGTATAAGGCATCACAGTCGAGCACATATGAAAAAGATGGTATCTAATTTCAAACCCTCAACCTCATAGTTCACTGATATTTATAAAATGAATCTGACCTGTTTTTTTTATTCTCTCTGATTATTATTTATTTCTAGGTTTGGGTGTATGAGCATATAGTTCTATTACGCTTCAGTTTAATAAATTTATTGATATGTGATGCTGGCATCATGGATTCCTTCCTTGGATTGTTTTATACTTAGCTTGAAACGTTTCTGCATTTGAAATAATTTATAGTCGAAAATTATCCAAAACTAATTCAAACTGCAAGTGAATTATGTTTTCAATTTTAAATTCTTAATAACTAAAATTCCTTGAAAATAAAATACTGTGTAACACCTATTTTGCTTTTCATTTAACGGAAGGTCTTTTATACTAAACAACCGTTTTTTTCCTTTTGTAATATTAAGGGTTGTGGTCTTTTCGCTTCCCTTTTGTAATTATGAAAATTTTGATCTAATGAGGTTGCTTCATTTTCCGGATTGTGATTTCTTCGAAAATGATCTTCCCTAAGTTGGTTTTGGGTGAAAAATCCGAAGTTCATGTAATTAAAAATAGGTGTATTGGGCAAGTGAGATTTTGCCGAGTTTAACCCCAAAAGTTTCGAATTATAAAAGCAGTTTATATTAATGATGAAAACATTTTCACCAGATTTTCTTCACAGGAGTTTTTGAATGACTTAAGGATTTTAATTCTCCTCCGATGTAATGTGCATGGGCATAACCTGCACTTTTGTTGCCGATGCCTTAACGATTTTGTTTTCCCGGGAGACTTAAGGTTACCAGTGATGAGAACTTCTGTTTTACATTATCTGTATATTTGATGTTATAAGTTCAACCTCAAGAAGGTTGAAGGGTTGTTCTTTTCTGGCTTTTTTATATTATATATCAGAGTTGGTTTTTCAAATCCACGGGTGTTTAGCAGTTGGTAATAATTTTGTTGAATCCTATCTGTGTTTCATGTAGTCGGTTTTCTAATTTTGAATTGTTGGAAGAATGATTGCTTCTAGTTTCTATTGGCAATCTGTTGTTATTTTTAACCATTTGAATAGAACTTTGATTTGTATATCCAGCTTTTATTATCTTTTATATCTTCCTGCTGTATCGGTAAAGATGACTGGTTCTGTTCTTGTGAAAACTGTGGGTGATATTTTCTTGTATAATTTGAAATCATTTGCTGGTGTCATGCAGGAACACCTTGTTGCCCTTCTATACACTTCAGTGTGTTGAGTCAGTCTTGTATCTTTATTTAAAAAATGTATGACTAGAATATTTGGTTGCTCTTTGTTCAATGAGTCTGGTGAGCTTGCTATGTCTAGTATTAAAATATTTACTAGCTTTCTATTTACCTCGAAAAACCATTAAAATATATTTTTGAAGCATTATGTTACCTTTTGATGGAATTTCCTGTGCACTCTTGTCTTTCCATTTTATGTGGTGAAAACCTTCCTCGCTTTTCTTCCAAGCTATAATACTTTTTTTTGGCATTTCATAGTTTATTGGCTTCTTGAATGGTTATTCTCATTTGCTAAAACATTTATCTTTTTAGAATTTGGACATGTCTTCGGCACTTACATGGGTCATGCACTATTAGGACATATGCTGGTTGCTGGGCTGTACTTTAACCCAGTGGAAATATACATATTGGGAATTTCATGTTTCTAAATCAAAAGGTTTCTAGTGATCCTGTATTTCTGTGAAGTAATTTTTGTTAAATATGTGTCAATGAAGATGGAGTTGGAACTGGACAATTGAATATATATGAACATGAATTTTCAAATTTGCAAGAAAGTTTTGCATGTTTCTAAATCAAAAGATTTATAGTGACTGTATTTCTGTGAAGTAATTCTTGTCAAATATGTGTCAATGAAGATAGAGTTGGAACTTCACAATTGAATACAGAAAAATGCAAATTGGATGAAATGAACGAGTCAGGAAACATTATAATGAATGATTCATAAGACGATGTTTGCTGATGGTTTTGCAAACAGGGTTGCACACTTTTAGTGGGTTTGATTTTGATGGAAACTTTGTTATCCACCTAAATCAAGCCTTGAGTCAAAGTAGCATTGGGATGGGTGACCTCTTGGGAAATTTCGTGGGCATCACCTAGATGTAATGATTGTTAAGTGGTCTATTAATGGCCATGGAAGGTGCGTTCTTGTAAACAATTGCTCGTGAAAAATGTGTTGATGAAGATTGACTCATGGTTTAATCCTGATAAATCATCACACAATTTGATTCAACAAGAAAAACCCCACTCATGTGAAAATGGAGGAGCTAGGGAGCTCTATTTTGAATGGTTGATAAGGCATAACACTTTCTGAAGGTTTTGCAAATGTGGTAGTAAGCTAGGTGGTCTAGATCGTAGGTGAATCTCCATGGCTATGCATTTGAGCTGGGGTGGTATTAGGATGGGTGAACCTCTTGTAAACAATTGCTCATGAAAAATGTGTTGATGAAGGTTGAATCCTGATAAATCATCACACAATTTGATAACACCAAGAAAAACCCCATTTCCATGAAAAGGGAGGAACTAGGGAACTCTATTTTGAATGGTTGATAAGGCACAAGTATTAACACTTGCTGAAGGTTTTGCAAATGTTGTAGTAAACTAGGCGGGCTTCATTGTAGGTGAGACTCTATGACTAACAATTAAACTCTATGACTAAGTGCGTTTGAGCTGGAGAAATATTGGGATGGGTGAACCTCCTGTAAAGCCCTGGTGCTCCACCCCATCCTTGTGAGCATCACCTAGATGCAATGAGAGCAAAGTGGACCATTCATTCTTGCAAAATATGGATTCTAATTAATTGTGTCATTGAAAAAAGCCTCAAAACTATGCAGTTGAATCCTGATGCAGTTTCTAGACAATGTAATTACTGCGCATGTTTTATGGTTTTTTAATGGTGCATTTTCCTTGAGATTATTTAGTTTGAGAAGGAATGTTTGGAAACCTGCTCCATAATTTATGTATTTTTATTTGTTGATCTTGAAGGCAAATCTTGTGATATTCAGTACGGCAGTGGATCCATATCTGGCTTCTTGAGTAAAGATCATGTAACTGTTGGTGACCTTGTTGTGAAAAACCAGGTCTGTATTTTTATTAAAATCTTTTGAATTGCATTTTTGAGCAGTATGGACAAGTGTATGAAAGTTCAATTTCTGTGGTGCAGGTTTTTACTGAGACAACAAAGGAACCGGGGTTAACATTCTTGGTGGCCAAGTTTGATGGCATTCTAGGGCTTGGATTTCAGGAGATTTCTGTTGACAAGGTTGTTCCAGTTTGGTGAGTGCTGTTTTTCTCTTCTCTATAATGAACTTTTTGATTGTGCGAATCTCTTAGTCTGCTCCTGTAGTGCAAGCACACAACGAATGCTATCTTAGTTGTTTTGGCTTCTATAACAAGCTAAATTTTTATGATGCTTGATCTCTTATGTTTGATAGTAAGTGTCAGCCTTAAATCACTGCATAGGTCTGTGCATTTTTTCAGTCTTTTTTACTGATTTTTTTCCTGTTTCTCGACAGGTATAACATGATTGACCAGGGTCTTGTCCAAGAGCCAGTCTTTTCTTTTTGGATGAACAGAAATGTAGATGAAGAGGAGGGCGGGGAGATTGTGTTTGGAGGTGTCGATGCTGAACACTTCAAGGGAAACCATACATATGTGCCTGTTACAAGAAAGGGATATTGGCAGGTAGGGTGTAGAATGATTTTGATATTTTATGCAAGGGTTCTTGTATTCTTTTAGTAGACCATTCTTTGGGTGGAGAGTTGTTCACCCTTCCACTTTCCTAACTTATTATTGTAAATTGTTTCAGTTCGATATGGGAGACTTTCTTATTGGTGGTGAATCAACAGGTGACAATATGCTTTCTAGACCTTTTTGTTTTGTTATAATAGTTCAATATTAGTGTAATGACATTTTAGAATTCAAATAATGAATTGACATTTTATTACAGGCTTCTGTGCTGGAGGCTGTGCTGCCATTGCAGATTCTGGAACTTCCCTGCTAGCTGGTCCAACGGTAATTCTGGATCACCTTAAATTGTTATTGTCATATACTATCCACCAAATTAATCTTTAGCTTACGTTCATTTCTAAAGTGCAATTTTTTTGTGTAAAAGTAATACTGAAAAAGATTACTTATTAATCAATTTAATTCTTTTTATACCCTCTAATTTAGAGGACAACATTTCTCGTATGGAAAGATTCAAAGATATAATAGCACTCATAGAAGTATTTGATTTTAGATATAAAAATAAAAAGTTCTTCAGTTTGGTAGAAAATGGTTTGAACACTGCAGCATAAAGTATTTAGCTGGTGTAGGAGAAATGGATCATTTCATAGGAAAACCTTTATCTACGGATATAAATACAGGCAGATTTGTTAGAAAGATTGTAAATAGAGCTTAGGATTTTTTCAAGAGAAATTAAACAATAGCTTATTAGAAATTGAAGCTTTGATACGAATACAATAGTTGTCCTGGAGTGGATATTAATAATGGCTTTGATAAAAAATGTTGGACTTCTGCCCCTCTATGGATCATAAAAATAACTTGAATATTATTTCACTCATAACTTAAAAGAATATCCTTTCACTCAACAAGGAGCTGTAAATAGATTATTAGTTTGTGCTATAACCAATATGGAATAGATAATATCAAATAGTTGGATGGTGAATTGTTTATAATATATAATATAATTATAGATATAATTTTGCCATCAATATGTTATGGAAGCTGACAATAAATGTATCTTGTAATTGTTGTGTATTCTGCTTTTTATAAATATGAAAGCAAATTTGACATATATAGCTGAGAAGCTTTTTTCTGATGTTTGTGATATAGGGTATAGTTACGCAAGTCAACCATGCAATTGGTGCATCCGGTATTGTCAGCCAAGAATGCAAAACTGTAATATCACAGTATGGTGATATGATATTTGAACTCCTGATGGCACAGGTTTGTTTTTTGATTTAGTATGTTATGAGTAATGACTTATGACCAATGCTTGACAAAAAAACATGTGAAAATTTGTTCTTTATTTCTCAGTACGTGCTATTAGGACTAGTGCATGTATGATGCAATTAGTAACATATAGTTAGTCACTTGTTGCTACTAGCAGAATTGATTGTTGAAAGCCATTCCTTGTGTGTTTAGTGGATATATGGTTTGATGTTGACTTGTTCTAAAATGATTAACTTGTTTGCAGACAAGTCCTCAGAAGGTTTGTTCTCAGATTGGCTTGTGCTCTTATGATGGCCAAAGGGATGTCAGGTCAGATTCCCTTTATTTGTATTTGATAGGAATTGTTTGCTATCATATTTACCAAGTCTACTTTTCATGATATATCAAACTGTACCTTTCAGCGATTGCTATAATCCTAGGGACAACTTTGTATTCAGTAAACTCTGTAAAAAACATTTAGTGAAGTTGCTTTCACATTCGATTATGGAAATATGCATTTTTATGCCTTGTTGGCATTCTTGATCCTTCCCTTTTAAGATGGGTTATGATCTTTGCAGCATGGGTATAGCTAGCGTACTAGACAAAGAAGCTCGTGAAACAGAGGCATCTTCTGGTTCAAATGATGCAATGTGCACTGCTTGTCAGATGGCAGTTGTGTGGATGCAGAACCAACTCTCCCAAAACCAGACCAAGGAACAGATTCTCAGCTACATGAATCAGGTTATAAAACAAACTTGTATTCTATTTGGTCATTTTTTGATGCAATACTGGCAGCAGGTTATATGTTTTCTTTTATCCTCGTAATCAGATTATATAAGATTCCCTTTTCTCTTGATTTAGTCATTTTGAATGCAATTACTACCAGGTGTTGATAGCATGGATGGTTCGAGTTTTTTAGTTAAAATATTTTGAGGTGATGCTCAAGACCACTGACTTTGTCATGTTCAGCTCTGTGAACGATTGCCAAGCCCAAATGGAGAATCAGTTGTTGACTGTGATCAAATATCAAGCATGCCAACGGTTACATTTTCGATTGGAAGTAAAAAATTCAACCTCACAGCAGATCAGGTTTGTTTTTAATCACAAAAGACTGAAACTTAGTGTAAAATAGATGTATTGTCCATCCACGGTAGCAAACTGGCTATCTTGTTTGTTTACTCGTCTGGATTTTTTAATTTCTTCCTTTGAAAGGTTGCAAAGTTGAATCCTCATAGTATTGGAGAAAATTAACCATAAAAGGAATTTCAGTAAAGACTATGTGTGTGTTGGAAGAGAGTGTTCAACCTATTGCACATCAGTGGTTAAATATATATGAATATTTGCAAGTCCATTCAATGTAAGAAAACATTCCTGATACAACTAAAGGTGGTAAACCTGTTGGGGGGGCTAGCCTCGATGATTTTGAAATTAGAAGTTCAAGTAGGTTGGTTCTATATTTCTAACTTAGCCTTGGTTTCTAATCATTTTGTACTTACAACCTTATGTAGGAAGGGCTTCCTGGACTTTGGGTTTCTAGAAATGAAGTGAAACATTTATTCCTGTCTCAACCGAATGAATGGTCAATGTTAAGTCTGAAATGTAAAATGGAGATGAATTCTCAAAGATACTCCAAATGCAAAGTTAAGACAGTGACATGAAAGAGAATCTGAAGAGTTAGGCAGTGGTAGTCGTTAGGCCTTTTCACAAGTTGGCCCATGTGGATCTGCAGGCGGGTCCATTGAATGATATCCTATATATACATATAAGGAACCAATGCAAATCTTACAAGCCCCATGCAGATCTGCCTGCAGGTCCATTGCACATCTTTGTGTCAGGTGGGTCCATGGCCCATGTGGATCTGCAGGTGGGGGTCCATTGAATGACATCCTATTTATACATATAAGGAACCAATGCAAATCTTACAAGGCCCATGCAGATCTGCCTGCAGGTCTATTGCACGTCTTTGTGTCAAGTTTTGATTCAACGATGGCATTCCTTTGAAGAGGTGATCTAACCTCGAATCCCATAATCAAAATTTCACTTCTTAAGGCCACATGAATTATAATCCCTAGGTTTATAACCATAGAGGGATGCATCAAACGCAGTTTCTTCACTAGCTCTAAATTGTTTCTCTCAGCACTCACTGCCATAGAGGCTAATCAACATGCAGCAGCATTTATATTTGAATTACCAAGAACACAAGGGATGCAAAATGCAAAACTCATGGCACGAGATTTCAATTGGAGGGAAAAACCCAAATGGGTGAAAAACTCTAGGAAGGATATGCCACCAGCATTCCATGACTAAAAACAGTGTCAGTACATGGAAAGTGAGCAAATAATGAACATGTCTTTGATCTTCAGTGTATCAGAGTTGATGAGGAATTGCCTGTCTTTGAAGAGACATCTGCCTCAAATCCCATAATCAAATTTTCACTTCTGAAGGCCAATGATCCGTAATCACTGGGTTTATATTCCTAGGGATACATTTAACACAAATTCCTCACTAGCTCTAGTCTCTCTCAGTATACAACGTGCTAAAGGCTAATCAGCATGGAACGGCATAAATATTAGAATTACTAAATAACACAGTGCACACAAAATGCAAAACGCAAATCACAAGATTGCAACTTGAGAAAACTCAAATAGGTGAAAAACTCTAGGAAGGAAGGGTATCCCATTGCTAAAACCAGTATCAATACATGGAGATCACACCATTACAATGGCCATAATGAAGTTGTACAAAACTTATACAACTTCCTCTACATCCACTTTGCTCCTGCGCTTTACAGGACCACTGCAAATCTTCTGTCCTCTTCAACCTAGCAATGATAGTACTGCTTGAGTCAACCTGCTTGTCTAGTGACCCATCGGCTGCTCTGATTCCTCTCTTGTCTGTACCCAAGCATGAAAGTGGGACAGTTGCTTCACATGGCAATGTTTAAAGTCTATATGGGCAATCCAAATGATCTTCATCCCTGCAATAACGGTTGCCAGGAAAGGGAAGGATGTTGCCCATCAAGGCGAAAGGAAGCTGCCAGCAACGCACAAAATGGCTGCTGCCCTAACTATCGTCAACTAGCCACAAAAGAGGCAAACATGGCTGATACAAAATATGAAGGCATTTTTCCCAAGAGACAAATCTGTCCTTTAGTATTCCTCTGCCCTAAATGAATACCTAGGTGCTGCTTTTTGCCCAGAACTTGATAATGCAGGTATGGATATTGAATTCCACGGGCTTCATGATGGGTTTTGGATTACCACCAATATGCCTCACGTAACCACTGCAAATCTTCTGTCCTCTTCAACCTAGCAATGATAGTACTGCTTGAGTCAACCTGCTTGTCTAGTGACCCATCGGCTGCTCTGATTCCTCTCTTGTCTGTACCCAAGCATGAAAGTGGGACAGTTGCTTCACATGGCAATGTTTAAAGTCTATATGGGCAATCCAAATGATCTTCATCCCTGCAATAACGGTTGCCAGGAAAGGGAAGGATGTTGCCCATCAAGGCGAAAGGAAGCTGCCAGCAACGCACAAAATGGCTGCTGCCCTAACTATCGTCAACTAGCCACAAAAGAGGCAAACATGGCTGATACAAAATATGAAGGCATTTTTCCCAAGAGACAAATCTGTCCTTTAGTATTCCTCTGCCCTAAATGAATACCTAGGTGCTGCTTTTTGCCCAGATCTGACCAATGCAGGTATGGATATTGAATTCCACGGGCTTCATGATGAAGTTTTGGATTACCACCAATATGCCTACGTAACCACTTGCCAAACACACACCAATTGTCCATCATTTTTTGCGCTTGCTGCAGCATTGCCAAAAGCAATAAGAATTGCTCAGCAATAATGATTCCAACAGAAGAAAGATGTCCAAATGTCCCGCACAAGGATAGAAACAACTATTTGACAGACCCTTTTTGCTGTTTGGAATGTTAAATGAATACCTGTAGCATGCTCGATCTGCACTGCAAGGGACCCACACCTTGGTGCAATTGAACTTGCAGGATGTGCATGACTGTGGAACCTTTCGGATCTGAATATTAACCATTTTTTTAAATCACTAAATGGTCTTTCTTTTACTCCATGGTATACTGTCTGCACTTGCACTAAATGAGAGCAGACGTCTAAGTAACGTGGAGATCTCAAAGTCTACAGTTACCTTTTCTACAGGGTAAGGGACAAAAAGGGTTTGGCGATGGGGATTTTACAGTTACCTTTTTCAGAGGAAAGGGGAATCAAAAAGGTTTTGTAGTGGAAATGAGTGTTCTTAATATTTCTATTTGGAGATGGAGAGCAAATCAAGGATTGTAATTGGAAGCCACTATTCTATTGCAATAAAATGGCTTCATGGAAGATTGAAGGTCTAAAAAAGGGACCACCTTATGCTGGAGCACGGAGTGGGGTAAGTAGAAGTCTGGATTAGCAGAGAGTGAGAGTCATCCCTCTGCTTGAATAGCCTTGATAACAGTGACATCAAACACCCTTTTAGTGTTGTGCCCAGCTCGAATGCCATAATTTCTCACGAAATTCATTTGCCAAGTCACATGCACTTGCTTGATATAGTTCTTTTAACAGTTTTATTAGTGACACTTTGGTATTAGAGCTTTTTTGGCTTATGTTTGTATCCTTTTATGGATATTTTTTGAACATGATTTTAATCAGATGCGTAAGTAATACATGATTTATACGTTAATTGTGGCTGGCAGTATATTCTTAAAGTTGGCGAAGGTGCTGCGGTTCAGTGCATAAGTGGATTCATGGGCTTGGATGTTCCTCCACCACTGGGACCTATATGGTATGTTGCGCCATTTACAATTTCTTATCTATTTGCAAATCTAAATTTAGAGTATGTAGTTTTTTAATTAACTTTTTCTTTTGCAGGATTCTCGGAGATATTTTCATGGGTGCGTACCATACAGTTTTTGATTACGGGAACTTAAGAGTTGGCTTTGCAGAAGCTGCCTGACAATGCACATATAAATTGTCTATAGCGAACAATTAGTGTAATATTTCGTATATGCAAATCATGCATACATCATCATATCACAACTTTCAAATTTATCTTAAGTATCTGGTGTCTTATTCTACGCAGTTATTCTACAATGTTAGCGTTGTAACTACTAATATATGTACAGGAAAACCATGTACGCTCCAGGAAAGAACTTGTCATGACATGCTCATTCATCTGGACTGAGTGTTTATCAATTACTTGGTTGTGTAAACAAAATGACAGAAATTGCTTTTTGCTTAAAATGATATATTTAGAACAATATATGTATATGATTCTGTATTTCACAATTTTTCCTTTTGTGTAAAAGGATTGTTCAGAACACATGTATGTGATTATTGCTTCCTCAAAATAGACCTTTTGAATTTTTTTTTTGAAGTACAATGACCTACAGGAAAATTGCTTCCACGACCCTAATGTACTCTAAATGATATTTTGTTGTTCGGAATACCTTAACCAGGGATGCTAAACATCAATTATATCTTAATTATAATTCTATTGGGAGTCCATGCATAACTTCTATTATCTCGTTTATATTTTATTACGTTAATTTTTGAGCAATTGTAAGTGCTAAGCTGATTTGTGCCTTTCTGACTAAAGAGAAGGTCAATATGATATACTCTGTGTGATACTTCCCCCGCATTATTTTTGAGCGATTAATCCACCTACCTTATTATGGGCTCCAGCCACCCTAAAAGCAGTGACAAAAAGGTGAGAAAGGCTGCAAGAGGGAGAGTTAGAATAATAAAATTGAGAGTATTAGCCAAGTCTTAATCGGTTTGAGCGTGGAGGGTGAGAGCAAGAGGAAGTCTAGCCCTAACTGTTGAAGTGCTCCTATCAATCAGTCGGGAACTTGGACAACTACTTTCCATCTATCCATTTATGGTTTCTCAGTCGATCGATCCTCATCTACTTTAAGCCCTCGTTATGTAGACTACTTAGATTCTTTAGTAAGATTTTTTAGATTCACCGATAAGTTTTAGACTAATTAGATTCTTTAGAAAGATTTTTTAGCTTAACTGATAAGTTTTTGAGGAATCAAGATTTGGTTAGTAATAGTAAGGGGACTTGGGTATTGTAGAAAATACAGTGATAAATTTGTCGTTTTGATGTGCATCATGAAAGTTTTTGTAGTTTCGGAGGTGTTAATACAGGTTTGGTGGTGGAGGCACCCTCAACACTGTGAGGAGCATTGTCCCTTAAACTTAGGGGCTCTGTCGCCATCTTTACTATCTTGCTGCCATCTTTGAGACCCGTCTTGCTGTCCCGAGACTCCACGGAACAGCGCAGCAACTCAAAATCCCGACAAAAAAAATAATAACTGATATAAAACTACTACTGCTCATAAAAAATAGTGAAAAATTCACAATTCGTACAGATCTCGATTCCTATTAGTGGTAGAGCATTAAGCATTAAGCAAGGGAGCATTGAAAAATGAGTCACAACTGAATCGAAGATGAATTGTGGCAGCTTAATGACAAAGCTTAAAAAATACATAATTGTAGAATCAAAACATTAATTGATACATGATTTTTTTATATCGATACAGTACTCAGAAAAGGTTTGTAACAGAATTCTCACTAAGATTTAAGTTAATTTAAAACTTTATTGAGATATATTTTTTAGATTGTCCTTTTTAGGATAAAAGTGATAACAACCTACTAAACATTCAAATATTCATCTCTTCACAATTGCACCTCTCGTGGATTGAGTGAACACGAATACTTAAATTCAGGCCAGATTAATTCTGTAACCTTTAGTTATATGTGGCCATTTTAATTTGCATGTGGACTAATATACATGACGTATTGAATGTTCAATATATTAAGATTATACTTACTTTTTCAACCGAACATATGGACTTACTTTTTTAACCGAACATATGGTTGGCTTTAGTTGATCAATCGGCATACTTGTAGTTATGTACCAATATTGTGATTTATGTTGATGTTTAAAAATGAAAAAATGTAGACTAACCTTTAGGTTGTTATGATTGGAGTGGTTTTGCCTGTTTTGTAGTCATACTTCACCTTTTCATTTGATAAGACACATGAAGGTAAAATATAATAGATCATTATTTAGAAAATATGATAATAATTACTAGCCATAACACCTTGGTGTGCAATGGGTATGTCGAAGAGGTGTGGAAGGTAATAAAGGGAGATATAAGAGAGAGAGGAGAGGGGATAGAAAGGGATGAAAGAGATAAATATAGATTGAGAGAATGAGAGAGGTGTGGAAGGTAAGAGAGGGAGATATAAGAGAGAGAGGAGAGGGGATAGAAAGGGATGAAAGAGATAAATATATAGAGGGAGAGAATGAGGGGGAAAGACTAAAATAGAGAGATAAGAAGTGATGTATAAAAAGGTAGTGAGGGAGAGATATTGAGATAAAGATAGGAGAGATGGAAGAAGAAATATGGAGAGATAAGAGGCAAAAAAGATAATAAATATAGACGTCTAGGAAGAGGAAGAGTGAGAGGGAGAGATATGGATGGATAGAGAGAGGGAGACATGTCTAGAGATAGAGGGGGGTAGAGGTAGAGATGACGATAGAGCAAGAGAGGAAGAAGAAGACAAATAGTTTGAGATGAAGAGATAAAGAGAGATAAGAGGAGAGAGGTGAGATAGAGTGATTTTAGATAGAAATGTAAGGAGATATTGAGAAAGGGGGAGAGGGAGGGAGAAACGAATATAGAGAAAGTATAGATGGAGAGATAAAGATAAATGGGAAGAGAAAGAGAAAGATAGATGGGAAGAGAAATGGAGAGAGAGGTAGAGATGGAGAGATAGATGGGGGATGGGGAGGGATGGGGAGAGAGAGAGAGAGGGAGAGAGATAGGTAGAGCAAAAGAAGAGGGGAGAGATGGAGAGGGAGAGGCAGAGGGAGAGGGAGAGAGAAAAGGGTAGGGGGGAGAAAAGAGGGAGGAGAGAGGGAGAGATAGCTCAATATATAGAGGGAGATAGGGAGAGAAATAGAGGAGAATATAGAGAGATAAAGAGGGATAGGGAAAAATATAGATAGGGAGAGAGATAGGAAGATAGAAGTGGATAAAGATATGTATAGAAAGAGATAGAGACATAGATATAAAGTTAGAGAGATGAAGAGAGATATAGTTGGAGAGATTGAGAGAAAAAGAGATATTTAAAATAAATTTGAAACTCAAATCTAAATTAAAAATTAAACTAAATGCAAAGTCAAATATATCAAACTCTAAATATTAATAAAAATAATAATTTAAACAAAACAATGATAAATATTAGAATTGAAATATTAATAAAATATGTACCTCACAAATATAATTAATATATTACAAACAACAATAACATTAATTGAAAGATAAACTCAATATTAACTAATAATTTTTTTTATAAATATAGTTAAATTTGTAAATAAATTAAATTTTAAAAATTAAAATTGTAATTAAAATAAAATATTTTTTAAAATAAACTATATTAAAATTGTTAAAGCTAAAATTTGAATATTTATATTAAAATTACAAGCAAAACCAAACATAAAAAGTTTAAAATAAAATGAAACATATTAAAAGAGTAACAATTTATAAACAAAAAAATAGATTAAAACAACATGCACAATCGATGTGCTAAAATATGGTTAATTATTGTCAACTAATATTTATTGGAAGAGTTATCTATCAAGATATACATAATCTACATGTATTAGAAATTACTTATATCAAATCAAGCCATGAAGTAGATCCAACTTGTTCTTTTGAAGAGAAGGTGCCTTTTTACTACTTATTTATTTATTTATTATTTGTTGTTATTAAAATCCATGCAACATACAACGGGAATATAGAAAGAGAGTGTGAGAGAGATAGAGAAAAGAGATATAGAGGGAAAAAGAGAGAAAAGGAGAGGGGAAGTAAAAAAAGAGATAGAGGAGACAAATATATAAAGAAAAGTAAAGAGAAGAATTGAGAGATGGAGCTAGAGATAAAAATAAGAGAACTTAAATAAAGAAAGAGAAAAAGGAGAGATTGAATTTTAATAACTTTTTTGCACTAGCAATCCAAAGATAACATATGCTTATAGGGATCCATCTCTCAACCCATCTCCCTCTTCATGTCACTTTATTTGTCTTTCCCTCTATCTCTTTATCTCTTTCTCTCTATACATGTCTTCCTCTCTCTCCCTCTCTTTGGGTGATCCCACAATAATGGGTTACACTTTTTGGCCAAATTTGGCATGAAAATCAACATTTTTCACCAGATCTTTACTTTCTTACACCTATAACAGCTAAACCATTAAGAATTTGAAGATGAAGCTAATTAGTGATTTGTGAGATTTTGTGTGTAGATTCTAATTATATATTTTTTAAAAAAATCGCATAAACGTTTCTTAATAATCATTTTTCTTACTAACAATATTTTAAAAGTTAGATGTTTTATCGCAAGGCATACTTTTAATAGAAAAGATACACAATTTAATTTCTTAAATAGTTTCACTATCTAGAGAATGGGATAATTTTTGTTGTTGTATATTTTAATTAATTCTTATGAAAAATTATAATTTGATTAAAGGTGTATTGTACAACTTTTTATGTTCAAATTAATCCTTATCTCTTTTGTTGGAATAAGGACATCATCAATTAGCGGGATTACATGTTTTTAGATTTTTTTCTATTTTCCTATTTTTTCATATATGAAATGAAAACCTTTCATGCCCCATTGAAACCTAATAT
Organism: Sequoia sempervirens; assembly: GCA_007258455.2. Taxonomy (NCBI): domain Eukaryota; kingdom Viridiplantae; phylum Streptophyta; class Pinopsida; order Cupressales; family Cupressaceae; genus Sequoia; species Sequoia sempervirens. The sequence goes on along the minus strand of VDFB02120744.1, from coordinate 19,729 downwards.
CTCACAAGAAATAAAAATAACATAATAATAAAATTAAACATATTTTAAAATTATATCTTTGAAGCTTATAATAAGGGCTACATACTTACAAAACATAAATTTTAAATTAATTCATTTGGTCCTCCAAAAGGTAAATCAAAAGTGGTTTTTTATCAGCATTTTGATAGGTGTAGAGGAGACTCCATTATAGATATGGTTTAAAACTAGAGGGGTTCTATCCAAGGAGGTTTGATCAAAGGGGGCGTGATCAAACCCTCTTTAATTAAAATCCTTTAAATAGAACCTTTCAAGGCTTAAATCATTATTATTTTTTAAAATATGTGATTTCAGACAAAAATCAGGATATTCTAGAAAGTGCAACCCATTATTGTGGCAACACCCCTCTAGATCTCTTTATCTTCATCTTCATCTCTCTATTTCTTTGTCTCCCTTTGTCTCTCTCTCTCTCTCTATTCCTTTTGAAACAAATGCAATTGGTGGTCATGAAACCAAATTCCATAATCATTGCTAGCAACTTGCTTTTACCAAAATGGGAGTTTTAGAAAAGAGTATGAACATCGATCAAAATATAAAGGATAATTTTTTTTTGTGATATGTTGTAGTTAAAATTGCCCTTGTAGGCATGTAAGCAAAAACAAGCTATGCATGTTGTTTGATAGAATGTCCCAAAGACATGATCTCATAGCCTACTATGACTATGAAATGAACATAATGGATTTGTTCAAAAGATCTTAGAATCCCTCAAGCAAATGCAATTGGTATGTATAAGAGTCAACAACCTTTACTTGCTTTCTCCTTTCTTGTGCCAAAATAAGAGCTTTAAAACATGGTATGGCATATATCAAAGAATAATAGAAAGGTGATTTTTGTTAGATGTTATAAATGCAACTACCTTGGTGGATAGGTATAGAAAATGTGTAACCGTAAACATGGCACATTAAATATTTGGCATAATGTCTCAAAGAGATGTCATCCCATGGAATGCAATAATTGTAGGATATGCATTATATTATATTATTACATTTAGAGATATCAAAAGCGTATAATACATTATATGGTGAATGACTATTGTGGCTCAATTGTTTGCATTGTACAAAGTTGAAGAAGAAATTATTATGTTTAGAGATATCAAATTCAGGTGCTGATCGAGAGTTCGGCGTCTTTTAATATGGAATTTTGCGGTTCCGGCAATCCACGCCTTTGCGTTCTCCTCGGTAGCATTGTTTTCACTCTCATCTTTTGCCGCCATTTTCCTCGCCGCCCGTACAGTCGTCACTGCTACGCATCAAAATCTATGAGATTTTTCCTCATTGCGGGTGCAAGATTTTGCTCACAAAGGGCATCTTCCCCTTCTCTTCTTCCTCACATCCCAATTTGGGATCCCACACATTATAAGGGATTGCGAAGAAAGTGAAATGAACTCCATGCTATACATAACTATTGATTGACATTCAAATTATAGTTATTTCATTTATTTAAAAATTCTTTAGTTGAAGTTAAATTTAAATTGTGATGGCAAGCTTATTACTTGGATCTACAATTGTTGAATCAAAGCCCTATATTTGAATACTTGTTGACAATTTCATCTCCAACTATTAGAATACTTTAGTGAGGGAGCTCAATGATATTGATCAATACATTTGAGAGTCTTGAGCTTGTGTTTGTAGAGTTTCAAATACCTATTGGCAAGCCTTAGGTCAGTTTGTTGATGAAGCTACAAAAACTTGCATACAAACTAAAAAAACACCCTAAATCCAAGAACAACCAAGATTTATTTCATTGATTAGAACACTTCTTGAATAGTCTAAACAATTAACTTGAAAGCATGTTGACTAATGCATTTTATCATCTTGTATTGTTTCAGGTAAATGACAATTATTATGTGCCAAAAATAAGAATCTATATTTATCTTTCTATTTCTCCCTCTCCCTCTCTCTCCCTCTCTATATATTTATCTCTATCTATCCCTATCTCCTCTCTCTCTCTTTATCCCTCCCTCTCCTCTCCATATCCCTCTCCTCCATCTCCATCTCCATCTCCATCTCCATCTCCATCTCCATCTCCATCTCTTTACCCTTCTCTCTCTCATGGTCTCTAACATAGTCACGGTAGGAGGGTACTCAAGGAGAACAATCCAGACTGTGCAACATGAGTAACACAACGAAAGCAACACAGAGTATGGAGGAAAATGCAGATACCAGTATTCTCATTAACAAAAATCTCAATTACATTTAGCCGACAACATTTAGGCTTACAGATTCAGCTCACAGGCCTGATATAACATGTCCTAATTACAACATTCCAATATGCTCCTATATGCGAGCTAAAATCTTACAATTCAGATCTACTCAATCAACTACCACTACTACTGATCAATTACAAGCTTTATATCATATCCACGATTGTGGAAACATCAACGTTCTCCAAAGTTCATTAGATTCTCTAAGGAAAGAAAATGTAACGTGCGCATGAATAGGTTGGCCTCAAATTTGAATTACTCCATCAATAGGTGCATAAAATGAAGTGTGGACCTATAGGGAAGGTCGGGGACACTCCACAAAACATTTAAGATCACACCGTCGAGATCTGCGAGTCACATGGACGATCCATGAACTATCAAATTATCCGTTAGGCTTGGAAACTATTCTGGTGTCGGTTCAAGAAATTGTCATGAACTCTGAAAGCGATAAATTTCCAGAAAAAGATCCAATCACACTCAAATCTTGGAATAAGGAAAATGAACATGTCCATGATGTACACAAAGATCTGTAGGGTTTGGTGAGCAAATATGACAAGTCCACCAACATGAACTAAGCAAGAACAAAATAAGAACAAAACTGAAAGAAAATATTTTTGGTTGATGCAAGCTTGCCAAGAACCAAGGATGCTCCTACATCAGACATCCAGGGTTATTGAAAAGTGAGTCCATCACTTTTCCAGGGCTAGAGGAAAATCGAGATGGTCTACCTTAGCCTGAGAAATCCAAGAAGAAGCCTCCATTGGTCTACCTTTCCACTTCACAAGAAATTCTTTGTACTGTCTTCCACGAGTCTTCCTCCCATCTCTGACATCCAAAATCTCCTCAATCTCATCTAACTACTGTTTAGGAAACTAATTCTCCAATTTTGCTTCACTGTCTTCACTGAATTATGCTTCATGATATTGATGTAGATTTGCAATGTTGAATATAGACGATATACCCATGCCTTCCTGTAGCTCCACTTCGTATGCATTTCCTGAATCAAATTTCTTCAAGATTTTACAAGGTCCAAACTTTGTCATCTTCAGCTTATTGTACGTGCCAACTGTAAATCTCTCATTTCTCAAATATACCATCACTTCATCCCCAAATTTGAACTCCTTATGTCTCCTCTTTTCATCTATTTTCTCCTTATACTTTGGGTTCATGTCTTCCAATTGCTGTTTCACTTGAGTATGCAACTTCTTCATGTGTTTTGCAAATTATTCCGCTTCTACACTCCTCTTATCTTCCATATTGATGTCTCTTAATTCTGATATACCTCTAGGATGAACTCTAGTAACAATCTCAAAAGGTGTCTTTCCTATGCTCCTGTTCACTGAATTATTGTAAGCAAACTCTGCTTGTGCAAGGACTAAATCCCAACTTTCGGTCTTCTCTCCAACCAAACATCTCAGCAAATTCCCTAAACTCCTGTTTACTACCTCTATCTGTCCATCAGTCTGTGGGTGAAAAGTAGAATTGAACTTCAAATCTGTCTTTAGCTTCTTCCAAAGTGTCCTCCAAAAGTAACCAACAAACTTTACATCTCTGTCTGAAACAATACTCCTAGGTAATTCATGCAATCTGACCACTTCTCTAAAAAAAAATTCTGCTACATGTACTGCATCTGTTGTCTTCTTACAAGGTATGGAATGTGCCATTTTAGAAAATATATCTACCACCACAAATACAAAATCATTACCTCTTTGTGTCTTCGGCAAACCAAGTATGAAATCCATGCTGATATCTTCCCAAGGTCTCTCCGGAACTGTCAAAGGCTTATACAATCCAACATTTTGACTACTTCCTTTTGCAACTTGACAAACTCTACAACTCTGCACAAATTTCCTAACATCCTTATGAATCTGCAGCCAAAAGTAATTCTCACTCACCAATGCCACAGTCTTATCAACTCCAAAGTGTCCTGACATTCCTCCACTATGCTTCTCCTTCACTAAGTTATACCTCATTGAACTCTGGGGTATACAAAAATGATTGCCTCTGAACAACATGTCCTCCTAAATGAAATAATCCAACCACTGACTTCTATCCTCTGAAACTAGTTCGTTACAAGCTCTCCAAGGTTCTACAAAATCTTGGTCTTCCTCATACAAGTTCTTCAATTCATCAAAGCCTAATACCTCCACTCTCATCTCTATTAGTAAATTCCCTCTCCTTCTCAAAGCATCAACAACTCTATTTGACTTTCCACTCCTATCCTTCAAAACAAAAGTATAACTTTACAAGAACTCTACCCATCTCATGTGTCTCTGATTCAACTTACCTTGACTGTTCAAATATTGCAATGCCTGATGATCCGTATACAACACAAAATCCTTAGGCAACAAATAATGTCTCCACTTCTTAAAGGCTTGAACTATAGCATAAAATTCTTGATCATAGACTGAATATCTCTTCCTAGCATCATTCAATTTCTCATTGAAATAAGCTACAGGTCTTTCTTCTTGACTCAACACTGCTCTAATTGCATTTCCACTTTCATCATAGTCTACTTGAAATACCTTATTGAGATTTGGTAAAGCCACCATAGGCTATTCAGTCACCTTCTGCTTCAACAACTCAAAACTTCGATTTGCTCCAGATGTCCATCTAAAATCCTTCTTATCTCCTCTCTTGTTTCTCTCATAGGACTGCAAATAGAACTAAGATTCCTAATGAACTTTCGGTAGAAACAAGCCAATCCATGAAATGATCGTACCTCTCCAATACTATCTGGTGTAGGCCACTCAACAATTTCTTTCACCTTCTTAGGATCCATCTTCAATCCATTCACAAAGATTACAAATCCTAGATATACCAATTCTTCCTTCATGAAACTACACTTCTTAATGTTTATCAACAACTGCTCTTCTCTCAACCTCTGTAAAACTTGTCTTATATGCAACAAATGTTCTTCTCTACTCTTACTAAAAATCAAGATGTCATCCAAATGCACGATCACAAACTTACCCAAGAATTTCTTCAAAACCTCGTTCATCAAACTCATGAAAGTACTCAGTGCATTTGTCAATACAAAAGGCATCACCAACCACTCATACAATCCTTCATTTATCTTGAATGTTGTTTTCCACTCATCCCCTTCTCTGATTCTGATATGATGATATCCACTCTTCAAATCTATATTTGTAAAGTATTTAGCTCCACTCAAACAATCCATTATGTCATCCATTTGGGGCAAAGGAAATCTATACTTCACTGTGATCTTGTTTATGGCTCTAGAATATGTGCATATTCTCCATTCTCCATCCTTCTTCTCTTATCAAACCCTTCCTCAACAATTATTGCACTTGTCTATTCAACTCTTCATTCTCTATCAGTGTCATCTGATGTGTTGCTTTATTAGGAAAACTAGCTCTAGGAATCGGATCCACGCAATGACTAATACTCCTCACAGGTGGTAATCCATCAAGTACATTGTCTGAAATGATCTCTTCATATTCTGTTAGCAATTCCTTTATCTCTTTCTGTTGTTCTTCTACATGCTTCAAATCTTCAGTCTTCTTAGGAACTAAGGCATAACACATGTTCTCATGTTTCAACCCATCCAAGAATCTCCTTGCATCAACCAAAAAAAATCTAGTACTCATACAAACCTAAACTATAGGAACATCTTCCAATGGCAACAAAGTCTGCTTCATCCCATTAGCAACAATGGTATATATGTTCTTCTTTCTATCATGAATATCCTGTCTATCATACTGCCAAGGTCTTCCCAACAAAACATGGCATACATCCATAGGCATAATATCACACAAAACTTCATCATGGTAATTTCCTATCTTCAATTTCACCAAACATTGTTCACTTACCAGTATCTTATGCTCATCCCGAATCCAAGCAATCTGATAGGGTTTTGGGTGTTTCAACCTTTCCAACTTTAGTTTAGTCACCATCTCTTTAGAAACCAGGTTCTTAGAACTTCCACTATCAACAATCACTTTGCATCATTTACCATTCACCTTGCATCTGGTCCAAAACAAATTCTTTCTCTGAAATGGTTCCTTTTCCAACTCACTTTGACACAACACTCTTCTATTCACCAACACCTCTCCATCTTCTGATTTGTTAGATGATCCAGTATGTTCTTCCTCAACAAAGGATGTCCTTCTATTGTTCTCTGTCTTCTTGCTTGTCTCTCCCTGATTACATTCAAATGCTCTATGTCCTTCTCCACCACATTTAAAACAAGTTCCCCTGAATATTCTTTTCTCCTGTCCTCTATCATCTCTTTTGTATCCTTTATTTTGGTAACCACCATATCCTCCTTTTCTGTAAGAGTTACCATCACCTTTCTGGTATGAATTTTCATTCTTACTAACTCCTTATCTTTATTTCGATCTGCAAAAGATCCTCTTCCTCCTCCAACAAAATTTCCTCTTTGAAATCTTCCACCTCTTCCTCTTTGTCTCTGCTCATGTCTTTTGTTCAATTTTCTTTTTCCTTTAGGGCACACTGGTATGCTTCCTCCACACTCACCAACTTGATCAAACTAATCTCATCCTATATAGAAGACCTCAAACCATTCACATATCTGGCTACTTGCTCAATTTTCTCCTCTGAATGTCCAAATATGATGTTCAACTTATAGAACTCCTCAGTATATTCTATCACACTTGAATCTTTCTACTTTAAATTTTGCAACTTTCGGAACAAACTAATCTGATAATCTGCAAGCATAAATTTTATCTTTAACTTGTTCACCAACCGATCCCATGATTTTATCTTTTCCTTTCCCCTTCTTTGTCTATCTATCTGCAAATGTTCCCACCAAAGGGATGCATGTCCTCTCAACTTTGTACAAGCATATTTCACCTTCTTATCTTCAGTGGTACCTTCAAAATAAAAATATTTTCCATCTCTATAATCCAATCAAGCAATTCTTTTGAATCCAACTTACCATTATAATTCGATGGATTGAAATGTGGTTTTGTATTCACTCTGGTTAGGGCTCTTATGAACCTATCTTCTCCCTGATCTAGGCCAGGTTGCTCTTCTCTTCCTCTTTCATCCTGAACTTCTACTTCTTCATCACTCACATCATCAACTGGTCGACCTCTTCTCTGGGTCGTTTCAACTGCATCTAATCTGGCAACAATTACTCTCAACATCTCCGTTAAAGTTGGGTCTGCATTTGCACGTGCTCCATTTCCTCTAACATTTCTTCTTCCCGCCATCTTTACACAAGTCCTATGCAGTTGTAGGTTGAATCCTCAATTCACCACCCCACAAAAATTCTTCAACAGGACTTCACAAACTCTGACGATTGCACAAGGAATGAATCTTGCTCTGATACCAATCTGCCGCAGTCACGGTAGGAGGGTCCTCAAGGAGAACAATCTAGATCGTGCAACATGAGTAACACAACGAAAGCAACACAGAGTATGGAGGAAAATGTAGATACAAGTATTCTCATTAACAAAATCTCAGTTACATTCGACTGACAACATACGGGCTTACAGATTTGGCTCACAGGCCTAATGTAACATGTCCTAATTACAACATTCCAATATGCTCCTATATGTGAGCTGAAATCTTACAATTCGGATCTACTCAATCAACTACCACTGCTACTGATCGATTACAAGCTTTATATCATATCCGTGATTCTGGAAACATCCACGTCGGCCAAAGATCATCACATGCTCCAAGGAAAGAAAATGTAACGTGCACATGAATAGGTCGGCCTCAAATTTGAATTACTCCATCAACAGGTGCATAGAATGAAGTGTGGACCTATAGGGAAGGTCAGGGACACTCCACGAAACATTTAAGATCACACTGTCGAGATTCGCAAGTCACAGGGACGATCCACGAACGATCAAATTAGCTGTTAGGCTTGAAAACTATTTCGGTTCCGGTTCAAGAAACTATCATGAACTCCAGAAGTGATAACTTGCCGGAAAAAGATCCAATCATGCTCAAATCTTGGAATACGGAAAATGAACATGTCCATGATGTACACAAAGATCTGTAGGGTTTGGTGAGCAACTATGCCGAGTCCACCAACATGAACTGAGCAAGAACAAAATAAGAACAAAACAAGAACAAAACTAAAAGAAAATATTTTTGGTTGATGCAAGATTGCCAAGAACCAAGGATGCTCCTGCATTAGTCTCCCCCCTCTATCTCTCCCTCTTTCTATCCCTCTCTCCCTCTCTCTGTATTGCAAACATAACATGAGCCTATTATCTTCTTAATTTAAAGGTTTTGTTTTAGTCATGTTTAGATCCCTATAAGTGGATGCATAGTTGATTTGAAGAGCTATGGATTCTCCACTGAGACCTTTTTTGCACAAACAACATTATTTTGTAAATGGATTACCAATTGACCTTGTGTAATATAATTGCTCTATAATATATTTTCCTAATTTATTTATGATATTTTTTTCCTACTGTAACTATATGAATTGGATTGCATGACTTTAGAGATTGACAGTCCACCTTCATAGAGAGATGTGCAAGACAATTGAATTAAACGAGAACTATTGACGCACTGATGGGATAATGTCAAGATGAACCAATTTATAATTTATCCCTATTAATCTAATTATAAGATTGGTTTTGTCTATCTCGATGAAAATAACTATGTTTCATAATATTTTTCATCAAAATATCTTCGCATTTACAATTTCATGCTTATCTCCCCATCTCCCTCCCTCCCTATCCCCATATATATCTTTATCCCATCTCTCCATCTTCTCGACGAGTTTTGATGATTTGATCCGATCGATTTTGGTTCAAGATGGATGGATTTTGATCTTGCCGATCTGATCCGCTCCTCTCCATCTCCATCTTCATCTCTATCTCCATACCCTATCTTTATCTCCTTGCCACTACCCCCTCTCTCTTTCTCCCCCCCCCTCTCTCTCTCTCTCTCCCCCTATCTCCCTATTGCAAAAATAACATGAACTTGCTGGTAATGGAACCTGATTATCTTCATGATTAAAAAAAGATTAGATGTTTTTGGATCTCTATAACTGGATGCATAGTTGATTTGAGGCTATCACTTATCCGTTGAGATATTTGTTGCACGAAGATTTCATCATTTGTTAAATGGCCTACCAATTGACCTTATGTATTGCACAAATATATGAAAAAAATAAACCAAAATTTTTCCTAATTGATCTTCCACACCTCTTTGGCGTACCCATTGCACACCAAGGTGCAATTGCTAGCTTATTTATTCTTATTACTTGCATCAATGGGGTATGATGCCTAGAATTTGTGCTACCTTACTGACCTAACAATTGATTTGCTTAGTAAAGGCAATGAAGATAAGACTTACACAATTCAATGAAATCTGAAGGCTGCAATTCTTTCAATCAACTTGCTAGCTATGGATGTTGTGACAACCATGAATACATTTTGGCAAGTTACCTCCATTCAAGAGGGAATGACCTTCAACATATAAATTGAATATAGAATAAATAAAATGGTAAAAGGTAATTGATGATTATTACAAAATTTTAAATATGTGAAAATTCTTATATAAAAAGAGAAAAATATGAAAATTGACAATAATTTAGTCTTAAAATTCTTGTTAAAATTTAACATGGGAATATTAGAGTCCCTTGGAGCTTAGATAGTGACATACTTCAAATATAAAAGATATTAATGATAGTAGGTTAAATTGATAATTTACAATAAAAATATACTATATATCTACTGCATATTTAAAACACTTAAAAGTTATTCATATTTATTACAAATAGTATTTTAAAGCAACTATTTATAAATGGGATATTTTTTTTATAATTTAAAAAAATTATAAAAATGATAAGATTGTAAATAATAAATTAAATATTTTTTTTATAAATTATTATTATTTACATATTATAATTGACAATGTTGTCCATACCAAAGCATAAAAATATTAAATGAACCAATTCAATTGAAATTGTAAAATATAAAATCTAGATAATTTGAAGGGAAAAAACCTTACATTAATGACAAATAATTTAAAGTATTACAATTATTATAAAAAAATTATTATATTCTTCCTTGATTTGAAAGCTATTCCATAATTTAATAAATACATTAAATTATATTAAAAATGATCTATTATTCATTGTGACAATTTAATTTGAAAAAATATTTACATATATTTATTTCTTATCTTATTCTTTATTTCTACTTAAAATTTAAAATTCAAATAAATAATTAAACAATCAAAAACTAACTTTCAAATAGATCTTAAATATTATCTAAAATTCATAATTATTTAATTTTAAAAAACTCAAAAATCACAAGATTGAAAAATATGCTTATAATAAAAGTTTAAATATTAATGATATTAATAGCTTTCAAAACTCATTGATAATATTTTAGATATAATTAGCTTTGGTGATATGTGGAAAAGTACATTTAAATATGCTTATAATAAAAGTTTAAATATTTATGATATTAATAGCTTTCAAAACTCATTGATCATATTTTAGATATAATGAGCTACTTTGGCTAATTTCAAATTTCTCCAAACAAGAAGTAAACATATGGGGAGAGGGGAGAGGGGATTTGAGGGATTAATTGCTTTCATTTAAGGAGTTTAACAACTTGGAATCTTCAACTAAGGTAAATTTATGGCATGATTATTACATGATTATTGTTAAACAATATTTGATGTAAAAAGGTAAAATTTAAAAGTTAAATAAATTATTTTTTCAATTATTAAAAGTTTAGTTCAATTGAATTAATTGTTAGTTTATTTTTTAATTTGTATTTCATGGAAGATATTTTCACATTTTTCTTGTTGAAATATTTTATGTTTATATTTTTTTTATAAATTAATTAAGTTTATATTTTATTTTTCAAAGATTATTGTCTTTTTTGTGTTGGATTTGATTTTTAGTTGTTGTTCCACTTGATTCTATATCAATAGGTTTTGGAACTCTTTTTATATTTAAGTTTGAACTTTATTTTTTGATCTATTTGATTTTATAAATTCTCATCAAGAAGTACTTTGTGGAAGTGTTGTGACAAAATCAACATTATTATTATGCTTCAGATTGTCCAAAAAGGCTAAAATTACCTCTTGTTTTGTCCAAACCCAACACTAAATTTTTTAATAGAAGTTTAAGTTTTTAATATTTTTATAATTTGCAAATCTATACTTGAAATTCAAAAAGCATATTTATTTTTCAAAAAGTAATAAGAAATTAAGTAAAAACACTTATATGAACAATGGAGGAAATATTGTGCAACATTAATCTTGCTTGGAGTGTATAAGGAAATTTATGCTACTTTAGTTTCTTCATAACAATGCTAAAACACACACACACACTCTCTCTCTCACACACACACAAACAATTTTGAGAAGTTTTTTTAAAGCATTTATTATTATTTTTAATCAGAAGTTACTTTGTTCTTTTGATTTCATAATGATGTTTTAATATGTTTGAAGAGTTTAGGCTTCACGGGTATGTATTATGGTTTTGAGTTTAATTTCAATAATCTCATTTTTCTTCTTTTTTTATTACGTCAAAGGCGTTCCCTATATGAACAATACCAAATAACTTTAATGATCGATGGTTGAGAATGTGGTAGAATGATGGTTGACCATTGCAAAAGATCTGACCGTTCAATGAAAACAATATAAAATAAAGATAAATAATATTAAAAAATAAAACACTTTATACAAAGAAAGCAAAGAATCAGATATTCTTTTTATATTTCCACTAGAAAAAAACAAAAAACAAAAAAACATAATTATTATATTTTACAAATTAAAATAATAATAATTATTTGACAAAAAATATTTTACTACATTGAATTTACCTTATTTAATTAATCATTGCACTTTTTATAAAGAAAGACAACAAAAAATTAGATATTGTTTCTAATTTCCACTTATATTCAAAAAATAAAAAAAACCATAATTATTATATTTTACAAATTAAAATTAAAAATATTATATTTTAGAAAAAACATATTTAAATACATTGAATTTAGCTTATCAAAATTATCATTGCACTTTTGTAGACATGTAAAATTGACTTAACACTTATCACAAATTCAGAATGTCTTGAAACAACTTTGAATCAACCCGAAACGTCTCAGAATGACTCCAGAATGACTTAGAGCGACTCATAATCAACTCAGAACGTCTCAGAACGGGTTTGAATCAACTCAAAATGTCTCAGAATGACTTTGGAACAACTCAAAACGACTCTGAATCAACCTGGAACAACTCAAAACGACTCCAAAACAACTTAGAATGACTCATAATCAACTCAAAACAACTCGAAATGACTTTGAATCATCTCAGAACATCTTAGAACGACTCTGAATGAACTTGAAACATCTCAGAACGACCTCAGAACAACTCAAAACAACTCCAAATCATCTCAGAACATCTCAGAAAATCTTTGAAACATCTCGAATCATCTCGAAATCATCCTATGACATCTCACAATGCATCGAATGGCATCAAACGACATCCAAAACCCTATTTCCTCTATTAATTGAATAATACAACATTATTTAATTAATTCACTATTTCATCATTTCTTGACAAATTAAATAAATACCGTTTATTTAATAAAATCTTGAAAACCCTAATCCTACCATTAATTGAATAATACAACGTTATTTGATTAATTCACATTTCATCATTTCGACTAATTAAATAAATTACATTTATTTAATAAAGTCCTAATCTTATCTTATTTCGTCCTGATTAGTCAAATGACACCAATTATTTGATTACGTCATTAATTCACCTTATTCCTCAAAATTAATTGAATTATTAAATCATAATAATTTAATTATCACACTTCCCTCCAAAATTTGAATAAGTGAATCAAATTAAATCAAACTATTCAAACTAGCAAAAAATCAAAATCAAAATCAAAATGGAATTAATTAATTAATTAATTAAATTAATTAATATTCCTCACCCACTTTTTGATTGAGAAAATCATGGATTGCTAACTCAACCATCTAATTCCTAACTCAACCCTAACTGATCAATCAATTGCTAACTAAACAATCAAAATACTAACTAGCCAATCTATTCTTCAATCACCCTAATTATGCAATCAACTTTGCACAATTTCTTCATGTCCAAATCCTCTCAACTCATTTTGACCGTTGATTTGGATATTCTCCAATGCGATCTTGATTGTCGATTCAAAATTGCTTTTTCTATATAAAAATCCTTTCTCTTCACAAATATGGATCAAAATTTCAACTTACGTTATGTAACAAAGTGCTGTCAAGATCACCATTGATAGAGCTTCATCAATTCTTCAAGAACAAGCATCGATCATCAAACTTTTGCGTACAAGCAATGGAGGCTTTGCAGTGATACGAACAACCCAACATCATGCAAATACACTCCAAAGTGGGATGGTAATCTCTTCTTTTGTTATTTGAATTCATTTTGTCAATCTTCGAATCTCATTTCATTCAAATAGGTTAGATTTGCACATTTCATGAGTGATGGAATAGGATAGATTAAGTGTTTTGAATTAGATTAGTTTTTGATTTCAATCTTGCATTTGATCTTGTTTTTCACATATTTCCTGATGGATTTCTTCCCCCTCATACATTTTGGCACACCCGGTGGGACATAGGTCATCCTCACTAACATTTTTATGAGCTAAGTTGAAAGTTATAGGGTTTTGGGAGCTTTCAGAGACATTTCACAGACTGCCCAACAAAAGCTTACTTTTGACTGGCCAAATTTCTGAGCATTTGCAAAAGATCAACGCTTTTTCCATGGGAACTGCGCTTTTGCTTCAAAGAACCTTGCTTTTACATTTTTTCCGAGCTATTGCTTTTTTTTGGGTTTGCACCTATACAAAAAATATGAGCTTTTGCAAAAAAAAAATTGAGCTTTTGAGTTTTCTTTTGAGCATTTGCTTTGGAAGACAAGTGCATAGATCCCGCATTATTGTAATGACCCTTCTTGCTAAATTATTGGTTGTTTTGTAGGAATTAATGGATTTCTATGCAGGATTGTGAAAGATACTAACTTGTTTTGTGCAGAGAAGATGATCGGTCCAAGGTTTTTGACATACCAATTAATTTTGTTTATTAACTTAGGAATCTCCATTTGGTGCTTAAAAATGAACACAACTCTCACATTTCCAATTTGGTGTTGTTAAAATAAACATTTTTCAAAGCTTTCTAAAGTAGGAATCTCCATTTGGTGCTTAAAAATGAACAACACAACTTTCACATTTCCAATTTGGTGTTGTTAAAATAAACATTTTTCAAAGTTTTCTAAAGTAGGAATCTCCATTTGGTGCTTAAAAATGAATAACACAACTCTCACATTTCCAATTTGGTGTTGTTAAAATAAACATTTTCAAAGCTTTATAAAGTAGGAATTCTCTTTTTTTGATGCTCATAAAAAGAACATAAAACACTTCAATTTTGGGCTCTAAAAATGAACACATTTCATGTTTTCATAATTAGGAACCTTTAAATTTGGTGCATAAAAAGAGCGCAAAACATTTTTCACTTTGTTGACGCACGTACGATTTACATTTGTTGACCATCTAATGACCAAGCCTGATTTTCTTAGAAACATTTCAACTTTGGGGCTTAAAATAAACAAAATCTTTTTGTTATTTTCACACCATTGCTATCTTAACTGCTTGATGTCCTGAACACTTCAATTGATGCAAAGATAAAAAGAAAATTTCATTTTTACTCACATATTCTTGGGGATAACATCGCTCGAGGTGTTTAAAATGAATCAATTTGCAATGAATTGTTTTATGTGCATACATTGATTGACAAGCTGAAGTGTTTTGTCTTCTCCCCTTGCACCATTTTGGTGATCTTGGGTGAGCGAAGAAATTTTTTTGAGCTTCGCATTTATTTTTAAATTTTACCTTCTTAGAGGGCCTGCCTATTGAGACACATCCCACGCTGGAGAACTCATAGGCAACCCAAGTGGTACTTTCGTTCTAGACTGCTATATAAATATTTTGTGAGTGTGAGGAAAGTTCATCACTCGTCGGGTGTGGATGTCCTATACCAACGTATTCTTCCTCTGTATCCTTGTGATGCGTAAAAACCCGAAAAGGATGGAAGGATCTTAATTGAACAAAATGTCACATGTGTAGGTGCCCGAAAATAATATCCCCAGAACATGACTAAGAGACAATTGTTTTAGAAGCCACCCTATTATCCAAAACATTCTTTGAAAGTGGTGCATCAAAATTTACTTCCGAGAAGTTACTTGCTAAGTTCAACTACATGCCCGTGCCATAAGTCGCATGCAAAATCATCTCTTCGGAGCATGAGGCAGGCCCACCTAAGAGGATGGTTTCTCTCCACTAGGGTTGTAATTATTTGTTAATGTTAAACTTTTCCAATTACATTCAAAAAAAATTGTGACATCAAATTATGTGTTTGAATTAAAGAAAAAGAACACATCAAAACAAACATTGAACAAGATGGTCAAACCACAAAACCTTTGAGTTAGTGTATACTTGTGAAAGAAGCCTTATGTTTGCACTCCTTGAAAGGATTTATCCTTAAAAGGTTTCCGAACATTTTGGTTTTTATTTTCAGGTTGCATTGATCAAAGTAAACACTTTGGTAACTATGGCTTGGGTCTTGTGATTTCACAACTTGAGCTATAGACATTCATGTCACATAAAGTCCATGCTTTTGAGTCAGTCCAGTGCTATTATATCATTTTCCATACTCAAGAACACAAAGGAAACAAACACAAAGAGGTTACAAATTGCCATTCCAACTCACAATATTTTTTTCTTTAAACACTTAGGGGAAAACAAACTAAAGTTGTTTATAAGGTCATTGCTTGAACAAAACATTTAGAAAATCAGATTGGTCACAAAGTCTTTCACCCATTATTCCCATACTACTTATTTGAAATCAAAATCCAACAAAACATTAGGATCATTCCTCCACTCAAAAAGTCTATGATATCAACAGTTACTTGGAACTCATAGTTAGTTCAAGTATCTTTCCCACAACATATCCTCTAGACCAGGAAGTGGAATATTTACCCTAGTTCTTCAACATTTGGATTTCTAAAAAGTATCCACATTCCAAAACAACACTCAAGCCTTAGGGTTTTTGAGTTTCATAGCAAACCACCTCACAACACCATCACACCTTATGACCATCTAGCAACCCATAGCTCTCGTTCAACAACCATGCCTTGTAGCACCTATTATTCAACCTAGTCTCACGCACATTGAGGGTGCACAAACAAACATCATAAGTAGTTTGAGAAACATTATATTTGAGAAAAATGAAACACCCAGTTAGTTTCTCACTGCATCAATCATCTTAAACGAAGAGGAAGAAAAAAAAAACATAGCAACCGAAAGACCTATATTACTACCTCTCGCATGGCAATAGGTATGATCCTCTTGGAAATATAAATAGAGTGACCTTATGATAGGGTATTGAGCACCAAAAAATCCTTGAAACATGTCGATCTATTACCCGAATTACTCTTATCAAGGGTCACAACATGAAATAGGGCAACAACATCAGGGATTTCAAAATCACCATCAAGGAATAAATCAAAAATATCAAATTACCCTAGATAAAATTGAGAGAAATCTTGAGGAGATTATAAAAAATTTAAATACAACATATCATCAACACCTTATTCAAGGTTGGAACATTGCATATCCTCAGCCAACAAACATCATTCCACAAACACCTCAATATCCACATCAACAACACTTCCAATATCTATAATATCAAGAAGTTTTGCAACACCAAGGTGTACCTCAAATGCAACATCAAAATATACCTCAAACACAGTATCAAGGAGTTTAGCAAAATCAAGAGCAAAACAATCAAGAAAAGCCATAGAGGAAAGATTGCCAACTAGGAAGGAAATTCACCCCTTTGGGAGAAAATTTAGAGGTAATCGTGCATGAACAAGTACAACAAGAACTTCTCAAAATCAATGACAGTCCAATTTATGGTGAACCAAGCTTTAAACTCCCTTAGTACAACAAGTACGAACAATGTGAGTTCCACAAAATCAAGGGCCACCTAACAAATAGGTGTGCTACAATCAAAAACCTCATCCAAGACCTCATTGATGAAGGAGAAATAACTATTAAAGGGCCAACTACCAATGACAACAATGACAATGTCTCAACCTAAAAAATTGAAAGCAATATTCAAGGGCCATCTACCAATGAAAACAATGACAATGTCTCAACCTCAAAAGTTGAAAACAACAATCAAGAGCTATCTATCACCAATCACATTGACAATGTCTCTACATCATCTAGTGAGCAAGAGGACACACATCAAGAATTTAGTCCCAAGCATGATCAAAATCAATCGCCCAAGTCTAGCAATGATTTGATCCAAGATATATTGAAATCATCCAAACTCATGACAATACATATTGAGGACCAAGAGACTCTTAATCCAATGCTTATACCCAATGCAGAAAAGATAAACCAAAAGATATCGCCCATATGCCCACAATTTGAGGAAATCCAAGGATCTTTTATAGGAAATCCTTTCTTTGAAATTGATCCATGTCAAGAATGTGAATCAAAAATGTCGAAGATAATACCATACAAAGTCAAGATCAAGAATCCCTATCATCAAAATACTACAATGACTTGGTAGATATCTTCCAAGACATCCAAGGCTTTCCAAAAGAGCACATCCATATGACAAACACACATACATCTACCCATGAGATGCTTGCTCCTAATCGACATGTAGATGATCTTCATCCAAAACAAGAATCTCATACTCTTGATATCATTACCATGGAACAAGAGTCACCTACTCTTCACATCTGTACACATGATCAAGATATAGCAGAATCTATAGACCTATCAGAAAATAATCAAGAAGAAGCATTAAGATCAAAAACATCCTCCAATCAAGTTAAAGACATTGAGCATGAAAATATGGAGCACAATATCTTGAAATCAACAAAGATAATGGACAATCCTAAGCAACAGAATAGTGGATATGCAAAATTCAAAGAAACACCAATATAGTTTGAAGGACCATCAAAATATGATATTTCATAGGATCAAATTGAAAATATCAATCAAGAAGTTGTCCCACATATGGAGGATTCTCCCAATGAAAAATATATCGCATTTGAAAATCCACAATAGAGAAAAGAAGGATTTGCATCTGGTTTCCAAGGTAAAACATATCCTATGGAAAATAATTTTTTTCAACAAATGCATTATCAAGACAAAGGATTAGGCCTACATGAACAGGGTATCCTAGCACCATTGCACATTATTGGAAATTCTAAGCATCAAGGGCTTGGTTATTCAACAAGGGATCTAAACATATTAGTGATACCTCTCTAATATTGGGGTCAACTTTATCTAATGCAAGCATCAACATAGAGAGCACGAAGAGTCCTTATGATGAAATTTCTACCAACGCTACAACTAGCCATATCATGAATCATCATCCACACATATTTTCACCCTCTCATTGGGACCAACAACAAGAGAAAAATCTATACCCAAGAAAGGAACAAGTCATTCAAGCAAAAGAATCAACAAAAAAAATGGACAAGAAAGATTCAAAAGGATACAAAAGAAAAAGCAAGAAAATTATCCCTATCAAACTCCATTAGTCAAAGAAACTATGGGGAAAAATAAAAAAGGAAAGTTTATCCATAAAAAATGTACAACAATACAAAAGAAAGCTTCAAGAGCAACCTACAAGGTATATCAAGATGTTGGTCCCAATCAAATCTCCATATCCACCCATCGTTGCTCATCATCCCAAGTTTGGAGAGTCAAAGGTTCCAAACTGTCAACCAATCCATCTAAAATCCATATCCCTTAATGTATTTCACCATCCATGATATCCAAATATCACATTGACCATGTGTTGGCATCAATTCTTTATCATAAGGACTCTAAGGGAACTTTATCGCGATGTGCACATCAAGGTAAGTTTAACTCTGGTATCAACAAGGAAGATAAGAATTATCAGGGGTTACATTCAAGTGCTCATATCCTAGCAAAACAACTCCTCCAAGAAGGATATCATTGGCACATCACGACAACAACAACCATATTAGCACTAGCAACATCTACATCAACACCACTAGGTGGTTCAAACATGAGCAAAAAATCGTCACCATGATGAAAACCTGGTAAACAGGCATCTTGTGTGACATAAACAAATCAATAAAAAACAAAAAAATCAAGAAAATAGTCAAGAGAAAATTGTTCTCTAGTGAAAACCACTATGGTGGCGCTTTGGACAAGTATCATGATGAAAACCTAGGAAACATGCATCAAGTGTAGAATCAAGCATCTATGTGCACCATTTTAGGGGGAAGCATCTTAGCTTATCGATAATGAATCCAATCCATCCAACATACCTTGATCTTGACAAATCTTTGGTATACACTTTACACTTGCTTATATCAAGCATCTTGACATGGGTCACTATCATTGATCCTACCCTATCCAACATTATTTGAGCCATGAGGCATTGTCCAAAGGGGAAGACT
>VDFB02120743.1:0-25176 GCA_007258455.2 Sequoia sempervirens | reverse complement strand
TGAAGAATGCACGAGAAGACAAAATAAAAATAAAAAATTGGGTCAACATGGAAGGGAAACCTAAATTCCCTCGACGCTTTGCATCGTCCCCAATTTATCAAAAATCAAGTACAAACATGGAAGAATGATGATACAAATAGAAGAAGGTTTACGACACAAAAATCACGCCTGTATCCAACCACCAACAGGGGTGACGAGGGCCATCTAGGAACACATAGCATGAGCACAAGGGGAATACATCACAAATACACACACACACACACAAGATCAAGAAGAAGCTTCCTCCTAACATTGATCAATCAAGAGGTCGTCCGCTTCCCACTCTAGGTCATCATAGGGGGAAGGAGGATGAGCTTGCAATGGAGGGATGTTAAGAGGAGGAGCATCTGGGCCTCCCACAACAAGGGATAAGGAAGAGGGCCCCTTGAGGTCCTCTGCACCGAGCTCTTGTGGAGTCAAGGTCAACGATTTTGTGAAGATCACTGACAAGGCCGGAACCTCATCCAAAGAGTTAAACATGCACCCCATAGGAGTGTCTTGTCTAACTTCAGCGAAAGGGGCAAGCTAAGCCTGAGGTTCACCACTAGGCTCGCCGAGTGACTTGGGAGTGATGACGAACTCAGGGGAAGCTTGGACTAGTTCTGTCACTAGGACATAACAAGTCAACACATGACCACCTTGTGAGGAAGGTGGGATCCTCTTACACCCTTTGTTTCCAAAAGGACTACTCCCCACCTCTTTACTCGTCGGAGGAGATGAAATCCCAACAGATGAAGCTAGGGGTGCAGAGGAAGAGGAGGAAAGCACCGCAGTGGATACAACTAAGGTATTAACCATATCCACGGGCTTTGGAAAAGGTTGAATATCCATAATGGACATCAACAAAGGTGACTCCACTGAAGGAGCTATGAACACCTGTACCCCCTTGGGGTTAGGTGTGTTTGCACTCGTAGCGGAAGTCGTAAATAGCATAGGCCTAGACTGGAATGAAGCAGAGGGGAGGGAAGAGGGTGACACTGCAGGAGGCCTTGAAGCAGGGACAGTCGTCTCTTCCTCCTTCCTTTGCGAGGCAACCTGCTCAGCTAAGAGGGCCTTTCACCGGTGCTTGCATTCGCATGCAAGGTGGTTTATTCAGATCTTGGAGCTAGAGGCCAGAGGTTGCGAAGCAGCAGGAGGATCCTACTCAACCATAGGAACGTCCACTATGGTCATTTTTGGCGAAGGAACGAATTCCTAAATGGGAGCAGGAGAAATGGGATGCAGGACAACAAGAGGAGTCAGTTCGAGGGCCTCAATAGCGGGCCTCTTCCCACTTGCTTCCTTGGGAGCAGGGGAGGTAGGAGGCTGTGGATTGAATTCCCTACGAGGACCTTTCTTTCTTCCATACAAATAGTACCACAGTCTGAGGTGTTCATTAGGAAGATACGTGATCCTGAGCTTGGGCCTACGCCAAGGAGGAATCATCAGACTTAGCGGATAGCCACCGGGCCTACTCATCCAGTACTCTTCCTAGGAAAGGGGAGAGGGTGAGGCAGTCTGGGGAAAATTCATCTTCTCTTTACCTTTATGAGAAGGAGAGGGAGTTGGCATGGGCTTCTCCTCTTTCTTCATAGAAAGGGGGAGCAGTTAATGCGGCCTTCTCCTTCTCCTTTAGGGAGGAGGAGGCGACTGACTGCTACACTGCAGGAAGGGTCAGTTTCGGTTGTACTTTTCCCCCAGTCTTATACTTTACATAATTCTTGTAAAGTAGGTCCGTTCTTGGAGGAAGCAAACCAACTGGGGAGGTCCAAAAGTGATTCAATGAGTATCCACCACGGGACACCAAGGGTTGATATCTGGTGTCATGCACTACATGCACGACACCTTCATGGGAAAATTTTAAACACTTATGAATAATAGAGGCAATTCCATTCATGGAAGACAACCAAGGAATGCTTAGCTTCACCCTAAACAGATCTGAATCTGGGATAACATCAAAAACTGTGTCAACAGTTCTAGGTCCAACCAGGATGGACAGGGTTATCGAGCCGTACAATTTAAGACTCATACCGTCGTGTGTACGGATGGTAGATTTTGTTTCTTCATATTTTTCCTTTTGCAATGAATTTAATACTAATGTTTCCTCTGTAATAACATTCATGTGGCTTGTGGGGTCTACCAAGAATCCTGTCACAATGTTACCATTGATGTGAGCAGGGATGTAGAGAGGCGAGGGTTTATTGTTCAAAGGAAGATCCTGTGATGTGAATGTAATATATGTTGAACCGGGTGCAAGTAGAGCAGTAGAAGTCATTGTGACCATGTTGACATAGGCCTCGGGTTGAGTAACAAAATCAGTGGGATCTACAATCATGTTAGCAGAATGTGATGGAAACGGGTTTGTGTATATCTACAATTCACTATTAGCTTTTGCCACTGATTTGTTAGCATTTTGTTTATTCCCATCAAGGCGAATGCTACCATCCTCGATGTGGTCCTGTATCTCATGACACAGTCACATACATCGTTCGATATCTTGTCCATTGACTCGATGGTACTGACAATAAGTGCTTCCATCATACCAACTAGGGTAGGGTTCCTTAATAGGCTTCAGAGTTGGAAAAGTTATGATCTTATCCTTCAACAACTTCTGCAAGACAGAAGAATAAGATTCTGATAACTTTGTGAACTTTTGGTTATTCTTGAGGCCATTGTTATCAGCAGTGGCGACTACATTCATAATTGTCTTTCCTTTCCCAGAGATCAATACGATGGATTTTCCCTCAGAATGGGAGCGTGAGGAGGAACCCCCAAAATGAACAACCGTCTACTAGTACTCTCGTAAGGCTGCACACAAGTGTGTGAAAGAAGGGTATTTCATAAGGACAAACTTTTCTTGCCAAGGCTTTTGTAAGTTTCCTATGAATACCTTCTGCACATCAGAATCGGGCAGTTGATACAAGATTTGTGAGAGGAGTGCTTGGTAGCGCGGTATGAAATCAATAATTTTTTCGTTATCTCCTTGTTTACATTGGATGAGATCCAAAAAGGTCATCTTCGGTTCAATGTTTGCCTGAAATTGTCTAAGAAATTGATTAATAGGTTGGTTGAATGAGAAAATGGAATTTTTAGGTAAGGAACAGTACCACTGAAGTGTTGTATCCTTGAGAGATCGGGGAAATAGTTTAGCCATCAATGCATCATGATGGAAAAAGTTTGTGCACAAGGCATTAAGGCAGACACATGTGTTTTTGGATCCCCTTTACCGCCATACTTTTAAAATTTAGGTATCTCCATTCCCTAGGGGAAAGGAGTGTTCAAGATTGCAAATGACAATGGGCTATGTCAGAAAAAGGGCTAGAAGATAGGTTGGGTAGAGGCTTGGGAAAGACTCGCTAATTAGCTCTGCATCATACCCATGTTCTGAAGAAGGGTATTCAGAATAGGGTTGTTAGAAGATAGAGGGCCAGAGGAACATCCCCTAGAGTTGCCGCCAAGGCCACCTCCAAAACTGCCATTGGTGTGACCTCCGCCAGAGCCATCGCCGCCAGTAGGGCCTTCGCCGAAACCACCACCATGACCTCCACCAGAGCCGCCTCCACCAACACCACCTCTGCTACCGAATCCTTCACCACTACCAAAGCCTCCACTACTCATCCCACCAAAGCCTCCACCACTAGAGGTGACTGGAGGGGTGAAGCTAAAGCCCAAGGGGACCCTGTTAACTTTGATAGTTTTAGGCTCTTCAGAGACGGAAGGGATATTGATAGAAGGGACTATGTTGGCCATATAGATGGACGTGCGAGGCATCGATACCCCTAACTATCCTTCACGCTCTTTGAAAGTGACTCCTTGTGCAAAACTAGGGTTACTCAAAGGAGCACATTCTTCGGCGAGACCAAGGAGGCTAGTCAGAAGTTCTATGCATGTTCAATCTTTACTCATCATATGCTTTAACTCATTGACGACCTGAGTGGCTCTAGCCATCTTCAGATTCTTTCCAAGTGATTTTCTAGGTTGCCTAATCCCTTAGTGAGGGTGACAATGTATTCCTCGGGGATTTGAACAACCTCATACTCATCCACCGATGATGGCGTGGGAGATGTAGGGGAGTGGGAATGTGATTGGTTTCGTCAGCAAATCCCATCTCGTTCCTCGACAATTGCTCTTGTGTAGCCACACTAATGGTGGGACTAGAGAAAAGGCCCATAGAGAGACCAATCGAGACCTTCGTCCTTTCCATCGGTAGGTGTCGAACACTTCTCCTAACGATGTACCTGAAAGTTGTAGAATGGGTTGTGATGCTCATAAACCTTCACAACACTCAAGAACACAACAGTCACAAAGTACTCGAGGGAAGCCTCAACACCGACAGATGAACATACGTTGGTTCACGTTGGGTTCACCAAAGATGTAAGAGAGAGGGACCACCACGTGCAAGACCCCAGGTCACAGAGGGCCAAGACGCGAGAGGCTGCCCTAACTTACCTCAGCTAGATGGGATGTTTAGGGTATGAGGATGAGAATGATGAGGAATATAAAGTCCTGCAACCACTTTGCGATCCTAAATTTTGAAGTGGGTCTAGGCGAGCTAATTTTCAAGTCCAACACTATGCCTCGAGAAGCTCTCTGTCTAGGGACAGAAGCGTGGTCTCTGGACTACAGCGCAACGCGCTGGCATCTCTAAAGTGTGTTGGCATCTGTACGGCTAGACAATAGCAAAGACGAGGTCAAACCTAGAAAAATTAACTAACAACCCAACTAACTAACTAAAGGGCTAAAATGATGTGATTAAGTAAATAAAGTATTCTCTAATATTATAAATTAGAAAGGAAAGAGTGAAAAGGGAAAGAATGATCTCACCAAGAAATTCAGTCGCCAGCTAGCTCCTTGAAAGCGTGTACTCCTACACACAAAAAGAGAGGAAAATGTTGGGTGGTTGTATAGGGGTCTACCTCATTTAGACCCCCGTTTAGGTGTTTCCACCTCCATGGACAACCAAGGAAATGAGATAAAGAAAGTAATATAGTGAAAAGCATGAAAGCACTGCAAAACAGGTAAGTGCTAACTCAACCAAGTGATAGAAGGAAAGAAAGGGAAGCTTACCTCCTCCAACAAGAGCACTCAAGGCTGCTTGGGGGATAAAATGAGAGTACTCGAGCCTCTGCTGCAATGGTGTTTCATTCCCAACTTGTTCTAACAAAGATGGAGTGTTGTGTTTGCTGCAATGGAGAGCTTGTATGCTGCTAGAAAGCTTGAAGTGAATGCCAAAGAGTGTGTTGAAGCTTGTTGAGTGATTGTAGAAGATCATAAGAAGTTAGAATGCATGTTGAAGGGATGAATTTGAAGAAGGAATGGAGAAAAATGACCATATTCGGGTCAGTCATCCGAAGGGGGCATTACAACTTGACTCCCAATGAGAAGTGTAATGCCTCTGGAGGTTTAGCCGTAGGAATCTGCAAGGGACGTAAGCGTGCCCCGTGAGTGTCTGCACGCTGCGCGGGCGTCTCCAACAGAAACGCCTCTATCGATGCTCAAAACAGGCGCCAAGTGGGATGCAAGTAGTGGGATTAGGTGGAATTAAGTCTCTGAACTTGGTTTTCTAAAGTGGAGAGAGGAAAAGGGGGAATTTACACATAGGGTGCAAATTCACTCCTATACACCAACATAACCAAATTATGTGTTGCAGGGCAAGAGAAAATTGGATCCCAAACAAAAGGGCATCTCCAACATTATTCCCCAAATTAAGTGGGACAACACCAAGGGGTATGATTTCCTGAATAATTATTTTGAACCCTAGCTGGATTAGCATCAAATTTGTGACAGATATGAATGTGTGTCATTGTTGCCTTGAAACCCTGGGTCAGGTATAGAATACTTGACCTTATTCATTTATTCCCATACTATATTTCAAAATGGCCTCCCTGTATCAAAACCCTACATCTCCAGTTGTTTGTGGTTTGTAAATTGTTGCTAGGTTTGAATAATTCAATTCATTATGGAGGTCAAAAAGTTTCATCCATAATTTAATATGAAAAATGGGTAAAGTTTCTATGTGGAGGTCAAAAGGTTTAATCCATAATTTAATATGAAAAAATGGGTAAAGTTTCTATGTGGAGGTCAAAAGGTTTAATCCATAATTTAATATGCATGTGTCATTGTTGCCTTGAAACCCTAGGTCAGGTACAAAATACTTGAACTTATTCATTTATTCCCATACTATATTTCAAAATGGCTCCTATATCAGAAACCTACATCTCCAAGTGTTTATGGTCTGTAAATTGTTGCTAGGTTTGAATAATTTAATTCATTACAGAGGTCAAAAAGTTTAATCCAAATTATAATATGAAAAAATGGGTAAAATTTCTATAGGAATTGAAAAGTCCAGACCAAATCAGGCAAATCCGACCAATCCT
The DNA here is from genome assembly GCA_007258455.2 of Sequoia sempervirens. Lineage (NCBI taxonomy): Eukaryota > Viridiplantae > Streptophyta > Pinopsida > Cupressales > Cupressaceae > Sequoia > Sequoia sempervirens. The sequence goes on along the minus strand of VDFB02120743.1, from coordinate 18,781 downwards.
AATATGACCGGACCTAGTATGTATGGATGTGTATCCATATTACACAATTATAATAGATACACTACAATGTGTGGCTTCCCCATTCCTTGATTCTGGAAATTTTGAGACTACTTACTACGTAGTAGCATGCCCTTTGTCTCAGACTTAACAAACTCACTTGTGCAGTATTTCAAAAATTTATTAGAACAAACCCCACACATACTAGGCATATTTTCCATTCAAGGGTTTATATCACCCGAAACTGAAAACCTCAAATTTGTAGTTTTCCATTCAAGGGTTTAAATAGTTTGCCAAATTTTAAATATTCAAGCCAAAAAAAATTTGCACTATCACTTGGTGGCGAGGGTTTCATATTGTAAAAAGAATATTAAAAATATCATTGCCATTCAAAGGTTTATAGTTTTCCATTCAACTATTCAAGCCAAAAACAAAATACACACTACCATTCACATATAATTACCAAAAGCAAAAAATTCATATTGCCTTTCAAAATTCAAAACATATGTTTCACAAATAGTGCAAACAATCATATGTCCACTGTTGTGTGCTTATAATAAATCACCAATTGTCTGAAAAATCATTTTTCGGCTCAAACAAATCAAGAAAACTCCAAACTCCCATGCATAACCTGCCAAAACCACATAAATTTTTTTGTAGAAGAGGAGGAGAAGGGTAGGGAACCTGGGGTATTTGATTAGCTTTTATCGACACTCAAACCCTAGCTCGATCGACGTGCTCTCACCTGCAACACTTCCAAACTAACAAGCAAAAATGGTTGGGCCCTCTTTTTTTTTTATATAAATTTTATAACTCGTTGTTTCAACCGATATGTATTCAACTAGAGGGGTTTCGACTGAAACACTACCAGCCAAAAATGTGTCACCATGTCGATGCCATGTCACTATCGCATGGTTTCGGCTGAAAGCTGCTCGACCAAATACTTCCGACCATAAATGGTTTGCTCAGAACCATTTAGTTGGTCGAAAGTGTGACCTTTTGTGCTTTTACCCTATTCACATCTCTTGTGAACTATCAACTACTAAAATTTGGACTTATAAATGAGGAATCTGATAGATATAGATTATCGAGGGTGAGGCACCTCACTCTCCATAATTTACTATATTCCATAATATGCATAGTTCTTTCTTGGTTTTTTTCATAAATATATTTTTCATTTCTTCTAGCATGAGGAGAAGGCCAAACAAAGTTAAAGAGTGTCTTTATATTGCTTGACCTATGTAAGAGGTTAGGAACTTTGACTACTATGTGGTGATGTTTGTGCATTACTCCAATCAAGGATTGATATTCTAAAAAAACTCGTTGCACTGGACCATGCAAGGAGATCCACTCGGTATCAACATCCTTAATAAGCTTGTTTCCTATGGTTATTTCCAGGTAGTAAAATTTTAAAAATCCTCAAATCGTTTGGGACTTTGACAAAATTTTTAGTAGATCTCGCAGACTAGATTTTCAACTTTTGGTACTAAAGGAAACTTGCTTACAATTTTAAATGCTAAATTCATTATCTGGGCTATGCAGTGAATGGAAATCATGTATGGAGAAAAAATAGTTTGTAAATTTACACAAAGATCATTTTTATGACCTTGCATTATTGAAGCTCCATCATCTTCTACACACACCAAATTTTTAGAAATTGTGAAGTCATTCATACCTCCAATTTCATTCAAATATTTCTTAACTTTTCCAAATAGATTTTGTGATGTTGAATTCTCCTTCATTTTATAAACACATAATAGATGGGGTTGGCAGACATGTTTGTGTATAGTATACACATGCAAACATACCCAAGAAGTATTATCTACCGCAGTAACTTCATCTAAAGATAATGTAGTAAAGGTTGACTCTTTTATTTTTCTTGTAATTCTTGTTTTTCCACCTTCACAAAATAAATTTCCCATTTCCATCCATAATTTATTGACCAATGTGTGATAGGAAATTTAGGAATGCCCAAAAAAGACAATAAACTATTATATTCTGGGTAGTTTGTCATAAGACACCCTCTAGTCAAAATATGAAAAACAACACTCAACTAAACCATTTTTTCCATGTTTGTGTTCATATCATTATCTTTCTAAATTGATCTTGAACTAAACCTCCAAATTCAACAAACTTCACCTTTCTTTGCATGTGTGCATCATATTTGAGTGCATGCTTAACGTGAAGACATTCTTTCTTTGATTTTTATCTTATCACTAAATTTTCCTTTCTATCTATGATTTTTTTCATAATTTTTTTTGATATTTTTTTCTATAGTGTTAAGTTTTAGCTGCAACATCTTGTCCCTTTTATATTTCCAATTAGAAATCTTACACTTGCATTCTATTGAAGTTCATCTTTGTTTGCATTCTTCACCAGTTCAATGAATGGATACTTTAACACCCAATCAATCTAAAAATTCCTTGTCATATCTCACTCACACCCCATCTTTTATTTGGTTTTTCTTTTTCCCTTCCATGCAACAACATCATAAATAGCACCAACATTGTCATCTAGGTAAATTAATTCATTTCGGCTACCCTGGGTATCCCTTCAAACATCTTTTGTGGTATTGTCATCTGGCATAATTGACTCATTTTGTTCTTCCTTTGAGGTATTGCCTTCTTCGTTAATATCAAGTGCAAGTGTTGATTTTGTAGTTTCATCTTGATTTGATAGACCATAAACATTTCCAAAGTACAACATTATGGTTATATGTTTTGATGGCCTTCCTTCACCACCTTCAGGACTCTTACTTGTGTTCCTGCTCGACATATCTCATAAAATAAAATCTTCCAAAAAATGTCTTCTTGTTTAAGAATGAATCATAGAATATAGATCAATGGGTCCTGGGTAAACCCACAAAACTGGTTTACAATTCCAGTGAAGAAGGAAAATTGAAAAAAATGCCCCCATGGAAAAAAAATTGGTTTTTGGGGGTTCAAATGAACATAAACTAAATGTATCCCTATCAATATCACCTGTAAGAATGAAGTAAGAATGGCAAAGAGATAAATAATATTATTTAACACTGTAAAGAAATTATCACTTACCTTTAGGTTTTCACTGACTCGCTATTCGCTAATACAATAATACATGTAGTTGTTGTTGGGAATAGGATGCCATTTAATTGTAATCCTAAACATTATTTCATGTATCTCCTAAGTCCTTGGAAAGTGTTCTCCAACACTAGGATTAGAAAGAGATTAAATTCAAATGAAATGAACATGTTAATTGACATTTGTAATTAATTCTAAATGAGAGGAACATGTGAGGGCATCCAATATGAGTTCCTAAATAATAGGGGCACATGGGGTGCCCACATGGAACTTGGTGGAACCTACCTTGAGTTAAGTTAACCGTTTGGAGAAAAAAAGATAACATTTCAGTAATGTATGTAAAGATCCTAGAAGTTAGGGATTGATGTTTACATGCATGAAGTTCATTTCAGTTTAGTTCAGATCAGTTTAGTTTAGTTCAGTTCAATTCAGTTTAGTTTATTATCAGTTCAGTTCAATTCAGTTTAGTTATGGTTCAGTTATCTTCAGTTGCATGCAATTAGTTTTAGTTGAATGCTAGTTGACTTCAGTTGACTTGGAATGCATGACTAATGACTTGAGTTGCATGATAGATAACAGGTGACTACTTTCAGTTAACAGGGGATGATCATTCTTGCATGAATGGTGGAGAGATATGTTTTAGTTAACAGAGATTGACTTGGACCCACTTTGGGTGCCCAAGTTGGCTTCTTGGATTTAATACTTTTGCATGATAAGATATTTCATAAGGCTAAGTTAAGTGGGCCCATTCTTGGGCACCAACTTTGAGGATAAGCTTTGGAGATATCTTCGGAATAAAGGTTGAGTTATGACTTCAGTTTGGGATGCCCAAATGGATGAAGGAGTTGATTTGACATTATTCTTCATGGTAGAACTCTACTTGCAAGAGATAGGCATAGGTTTTGTGAGATAAGCATTGAGCTTTGTAATTGTAACTCTTTGGAGTTTACAAGGTTTGATTATTTGCCTATTTATCTCAAGCAAGTTGAAGAGAGTTTGTATCAATTTTTATTGCAGGTTGTGAAGAAGATTTGTTAAAGGAAAAAGAAGCATCTCAAGCAAGGATTGGAATTATTGTAATCTTATTATGAGATTAAATAGTACGTTGATTCTTGGTGGAGTTTTTTCCCGAAAGGGTTTCTCCACGGTATATGTTGTGTATCTTCTAATATTCTATCTAATTCTTCTACAAACTTCTGTCTTCATTCTAAAAATGGTAAAATGAATCTAACTAGATAATCATCCACAAAGAATACATATTTAGATCAGCAATCACAAAGTTTTACAAAGTATTAAGCTACATAATCACCTCAATTTTCAACAGTTGTAACTTTCCTACGATCTAAGTCGAGAGATCGGAAGTTTAGAATTGAATAAAATATGTAAAAATAAATTAGATTTTTTATTTTATTTATATTAATCCATATTTGGTGAATTTCGTAAGATTTTTAAATGGTATAGTCAAAATTTGGCGAACCTCGTGTGATTTTAAAATGATACATATAAATGTTGGGTGAATCAAACCTCAATAAAACACATACATTATAATTTTCAAGGTGATTATGGACCTAGGATTAGCATGGACTTATCACATTATTGATAAAATGGGTCCTCATATGCAATTAATTTTTAATGTTATTAGCGAAATGGGTCCTCACACGCAATGAACATTTAATGTTGTTGGAAAAATGGATCCTCATACAAAATGTAGTTTAATGGTATTGGCGAACATGTGGGTGAATTAATACATGCATCCAAATTTCCAAGTGAAAATATTAATTATACCATTGGAAACACATAGTTTGTTGTGATGAAATTATTAATTACATATGCCTCATTAAATAAACTGATGGCAAATTGAAATGTATTAGATTGATAATTTATAAAATCCGGGCAATTCGGCCACCCCATTGGTTGCAATGTATTCACCAATTTTGAATTGGCCAATATGAAATATTCGCCAACTAGTGAAGATTTGCCACTAAAAATTTCCCTTATTAGAATCAATCTTGAGGGATCAATAATGATAGGATTGAGATGTGGTGATTTCATGAACCAAATTTAGGCAAAAATATATCACTTGTAGACTAATTTTACATTAATTTTTTGAAAGAAAACCTAAAACAAAAGGGAAAAGAAAATGGTCTGCAAATTTCACCATTACAATGATGAGCATTATAATTTTAGTTAAAGATTTTCAATATTGAATAAAACATTGCTTTGAAAAAAATTAACAAATACAAGTACATAAATATCTTTGTAAGTTTAGACTTAAGGTTGATGCATGGATTTGAATTTTAAGTTGTAGGACTCAACTAGAAAAATTGGTTGACAATCAATCTTTTGATATCTAAATATAAATAAAATTTGATTGTGTTTAGAAACACCTTTGGAGAATGCATTGAATTGTGAGGGTCATGTTCTCCTCGGTCAATAGATTTAATAGCTTTGGAACAAGGATCAAGGACAACACACAAGTGTGCAATAGACCTAAGGTGAGACATGATGTAATGATATGATAATACTGCTATGGTGCCCCCCATAAATGTTGAATGATAATGTTATTCAATGACTTCTAGGTTGTATTTCATGATTGGAGATGGTGTTAAATGAGTGAATGAATGGCTATAATACAACATAACATAAAAATCAACATAATGCTCACTAAATTATCTCACAATAGTTAGTAGAAGGAAGATAATGAGATTTAATTTAAATTTAAACTTTAATAATTTAGAGATTAGATATGTGACTACAAAATTGATTTGTGTCAAGTTTGCAGCCATAGTTTTGATCCAAGATGGTGAATGAAGGATCCTAAGATTATAATGAATCTCTAGCAATGACTAATGATGGGATTGATATATAGTGATGTCATAAACAAAAATGTGTCACTAATAAACTAGTTAAATTACATTAATGACACTCTAATGAAAATAGACCCAAAATAGAAGAAAAAAAGACATTGGTGCACAATTTTCACCATTTCAACTATACACATTGAATAAAACATTATTTGAAAAAAAAAATGAATATAAGAGAAAAATTCTAAGGAAAAAATATAGTCTATTTTGCCTTGTTTATTTCGACCAGCTAAAGTTTACAAAGATTTAAACTAATATTCTCTTATAGCTAGTTTTTATCTATGAATAAAGAACAAAGTTATTAGACATAGCTTAGATACATCCCACTTTAATGACATGGTTAACCCAAAATTTATGTTGGCCAATAGAGGGAAATACCAATTATATCTACATATGCAACTGAAGAGAGCACTGTAAGCCTGAAATTGAGCAAAAATGAAGGAACACAATTCTTAGGGAGGAAGACTCCAAAGCCTTCACGTAAGTATCAGGCACTTTCTGTGCCTGTACTAAAACTAAATGTCAGGTTTCACCTCCACTTTAAGTGTGGACAACCTTATTCATTGTTGGTTATCTTTAAATATCATTCAATTTAATAACTAAAACTGAACTTTCACTAATTAAAACAATATAATCACTTACTATTTTGGATAATGTGTTCTAAATCCAATTAAGATTGTATGTCAATCAATTGAACAGATCATAATTCCAATAGAATAAGACTCCTTAAATAACCCAAAAAAAATCTTCTTTATCACAGATAGTAGAGTAGAGTAACAATACAGTCACTGGTGTACCAACAGTAGAATCAGATCCATCAAACCAAAACTTTTATAGTATTGCTTCCAACATCAACAAATAAATATTACCAAACAATTTATGGGGCCACATAGGAGAATCATAGCTTTATAAAATCTTGTAGGTTGTTGCTTGCATTGTAGCTATAAGCCATACAAGGGATTCCTTTGTGCACACGACATCTTCTGGTGCTATGGGCACTCCATGTATTTTTTGGTACTGTGTAGTAATGCCAAAGATATTGCAAAAAAATTGCTTATACGTCCAGTCCAAAACAAGTATGATGTTACATATATTCTTGAGCAGAACGATCATGGACAAAAGAAATATGATGTTGAAAACAAGGTTTTTATTAACTCTGGTTTCTGCCATGGCCATAGCTTTTATGGCTAAACAGATAGTGTTGCATTCATATTTGGCTGAAATAAGTTTTGTTCAATCTTACAGTAGTTATCTGTTGAGAAGACACCACCATGATCATAAACACCATAAAAATGCAGTAAATTGTGATGAGATAATACCATCTATCTCTTGGGATGATTTGGATTACTGTACTGTTTTGATTGTTGATCAAAATGGGTGTGGAAACTATTCGACTGTACAGTCAGCAGTGAATGCAGTTGCAGACTATAATCCCAAGCGTACTATTATTCTCATTACTGCTGGTGTTTACACGTAAGTCTTTCTAATCTTGTTGTTTTCTTCTTTCAAATGATCTGTTCGGGAGAAAAACATATGAGCATGTTAGTAATTTAAAATTGAAGTGATTAAAGATATCACAAAGGGTAATCATCTCGCAACTTGAAAGAAATTGCAATGAAAGAAAAAAAATAAGTTGAAGATATTAGGGTGTAAGTTACTTTTTTAAAGTTATTTTCTTACGTTTTTTTATTAGGTAAAAGCTTTTAGATGGAAGATTTTTAAGTCTTGTATATCGAGATAAAATATAAACAATAACAAGAGACAAAAATCTATGAAGAAACAGATTTTAAACTCGAGAAAGATCTCGCTAGAAATAAAAATAACAAAACAACAAATTTACATTAAAAAATTCAAAAGAAAATTTAATCAATATTTTGGATCATATCATATATCAGTTGTCAAGACGAAAAAACTTATAATATATGACTTGCTGACTACAGATTTTTATATAAATTTGTAAAGTCAACTACATAATGTTAATTAGGTCCGCCTGCCAGAAATATAAATTATAAATAATCTTAATAGTTACAAATTATAATCAGTTTTTGATACTAATTTGAAAGCATGGATTTTTGCTTAATCTATGGTGATAGTGAGCCTTTAAGAGTGTCTTACACTCTCTCATCAGTATTTAATTGTGCGTATTTGCTTAATCCAAGATTCAAACACTAAGATTCACCAAAGCTGATAGCTATTCTCTTTAATAGAAATATAATTTTTGATTAATATAAATTAATGTTATCTTAAGAATAACTAGATTAAGTTTCACATTATTAAAATTCAATAGAAACCTATCCTTTTATTGATTAAATTCTTATTAATGAAAATACTTAATCACAAAAATTAATTTTTTTTTTTCAAAATCCCTTCTAACACCTAGTTTTTCCTAATTTTCCAAATTTTAATGGTGAAAATATTTACTCAAATCAATTCCTCCGAAAGCCCAAAGCCCCATAACCAATTTTAAATGTTTCAAAATCCCTTTTAACACCTGTTAGTTTCTCCTTTATCTTATTCAAACCCCAATGATTTAAATGTAGTGGAAAGAAAGTTTAAAATTCATTCTTTAAAATATTTATAAAGAAACTCGCCACAACTGAAGAGAACAGAGAAATTGCCACACCACCTTAAAGTGGTGAAGACTATCAAAGTGTCCACAAAACTGACAAACCCAAGTTCTCCAACATGGATATTGCAGTTGTATATGGAAGACAAAATTGATTGATCTAGCTGGATTCAGTAGTCTCCTACATTCAATTGACTACAAAATTTCATTATGTAATGCAGAGAGAAAGTGAACGTTCCACGAAGCAAGCCCAACATTACATTTCAAGGCCAGGGCTTCCTTTCCACTTCCATAGTTTGGAACGATACAGCTAATTCCTCAGGTGGTACATTCTACAGTGGCTCTGTCTCAATCTTCTCAGACAATTTTGTTGCCAAGGATATAAGTTTCAAGGTAATCAATCCCCCCACATGTTATTTCCACATTAAAATTTAAAATTAATCTTTCTGATGTCTGATATTGTAGATCTCTATCCCCAATATTTGTGTATTGACACAGATTTGAGTTAATGCACTTTGTAGAACTCAGCTCCAGTTCCCAACCCTGGTGAAGTAGGAGCTCAGGCAGTGGCTTTGAGAATTGCAGGTGATAGAGCAGCATTCTATGAATGTGGCTTCTTTGGTGCTCAGGACACTCTTCATGACGATAGAGGGAGACACTATTTCAGATTGTGCTTTATCCAGGGCTCCATAGATTTTATATTTGGCAATGCCAGATCTCTCTATCATGTAATTCAATTCCACCACCTCTTCCTTATATGTATATATTTGACTTTTGCTGATTTACACAATATTTGTTTTTTATTTCAATCAATATCATTTGCATTTGGTCACCACCCATATTTAAATACAGTGATATTAACTCGCAGTTAGTTGTACAAGATCTTGGGTCCTTTCAAAAGCGTTTATCTAGTAAAATAATCATAGTTAACATTGTTTGTTATTGTTACACAAGACTTTGAGACCCTTTCAAAATTCTCTTTTGATTCAGAACTTCCATAAGAAACACTTATCTAATAAAAAAACTCGTAATTAACATTCAAAGAAACCAAGTAATTGAAGTTGATGCTATCAAATATTAATGGCAAAGGAATTGCAGGGATGTGTGTTGAATTCTATTGCAAATCCAGTGCCAAGCGGCTCTAAATTGGTAACAGGGGCCATCACTGCACAAGGACGAGGATCTGCCTTAGAAAACACTGGGTATTCCTTTGTGGCATGCATTATCAGAGGCTCTGGAAACGTTTGGTTAGGCCGTGCATGGCGACCATACTCCAGAGTCATATTCTCGTATACTTATTTTTCTGATATCATTTCTCCGGATGGATGGAATGACTGGAATGATCCCTCCAGAGATAAGTAAGTAATTGAAAAACAATTTAAAGTTTACAAATTTGAAATTTGGAATTAGATTGTTGTGAGTATTTTTGTGGGATAAAAATATAAAATTTATTTTGATTGTTTATCAATTATTTTTTTTTGAATTTGATCGTGTAGATTTTTTTTATCCAACATTTTGAATCAAATTTCATGATCCATCATCAAGATATGAATTCTCCTTGTTTTCGTACTTTGATAATAGATCATAGAATTTTTCTCCTCGCTTTCGTAATTTGATCCCAAAAAATTGATAATAAAAATCTATGAGATCAAATCCACAAGAGTATTAACTAACTATCATTATGAACTGTGAAAATTTCATGATTTTTTCGATTGTTAAACCCAATTAAGAATTTCCTTTGATGTTTTGATATGAGCAGAACTGTATTCTATGGGCAATATAAATGTGCAGGAGCCGGAGCCAATCAAACCATGAGAGTAGCCTACTCGAGAGAGTTTAACAATACAGAAGCTGCTCCCTTTCTTGATAGATCTTACATAGATGGAGATGACTGGCTTTTTCCTTCAGTTCCTGCTTATTTACAGTTGAATAAAAGTAACACATCAAAGGACTGTGGCCTAACATGACAGGGAACTTGCTTCTGTTTAACTCATATATATTTAAGTCCCCTTTCTATGGGTCACCGCGGAAGAACCCAGCCATACTCCATATTTAGTGAATATGTTGATCTGGGTAATTAATTGCAAATAAGAAATGTGTTGATCTGGATTTTTGCTTCACCAACAGATTTGAGCCTTTCTAATTCTTATTTGTTTTCAAGTAAGAATACTTTTTTTCTGGTTTTTTAGGAGCTAAAACAGCTTCATCAATATCAGATTATAAATTTATAATAAATAAGAGTTAACCGTTCACGTTTCTATGATAACACGAGTGCATAAATGCTTAACAGGAAAGCAAAATCCAGGATTAACGCAGAGGCAAACTTTAAGGTGGTTGAGCTTGTAGCTTTATAGAGTATAAAGAAAACTAGGAGTTACAAAATGCCATGTGTGAGTTGGAAAAGGTTTTTATCAAGAAGTCCCTCAAACTCTTGCTTGTACAGTAATGGATTTAAGGCCTAACTATATTGAGGAATTTAAGGCCCAGTTTGAATTTGTGTTGATATATGGAGTTATGTAGACAGTTTTTTTTTTCTTTTAATATTAGAAATAGTTTATAAATATAGTTTTTCTTGAGTAGTTGAATATAAAAATTTAAAAAGGTTTATTAAAATTGCAACAAAACTTAAAAGAGACTATCACAAAGATAATTATTTATTTTAATCATCAAAATCTATCAATTTAGATATTATAATATTATATCGGTCATACAAAAGATCAAAAAAAAGTATAGACCATTAGATCACCTATATCATATATAAAAGTGTCAAATACCCACAATAGTCACATCTCATCACATTTCTTATCCACTTTATCAATAAAAGACTTAATATCCTTCACAAATGATTTGATTCTAAATTCAACACAATCTTGGACCAAGGATGAAGGATATATCCTAATGGGAACAACTAGTAAAGGTGGAATACTCATATCCAAGTCACTACCAAAAGAAGGCCCAAGACCACTCCGCATCTCAAAATACCCAATAATAAATGCAATAATATCTTTCCCCTTGCTATTAGAACCATGAGCATGAATCATAGAAGAATGATCACCTCCACCAAATACAACAACATCAAAAAGACCACCATCCCCATAATATGCACAAACAATAGGAGCCTAAGCCAAAGAAGAGGGACCACCTCCACCAAGATCAACAACAATATTAGGAATAACACCACTTAGGGAGTAGACACCAACACTACCAAAGTAAATATAACCAATATTTTCCATCAAGTCAACGACATGAGAATCCTTATGAAAGTGTGAAAATCCATAGAATGTTAAGAAGAGGCATTAAGCAAAGAGATGTCCTTCTAAATAGGTCATCCATCTTCGTCATAAAATAAATGATTAGGAATCATGCCCCATCACACTACATGAGGATCAACAATTGGACTACCACCGATGAACTAATTGATTTCCTTTGTCTTCTTATGCACTTTCATAGCAACAACATTGACAACCAGGGAAATGATGACTTTTGTTAAAAATCTGGTGAGCATGCATTTACTTCTCCAAAAGATATCCACATTCCTAGCAATTCAAATATACTAGAGAGTTTTTGAAGACATGACAAATTATAGCCTATGCAAAAATTTATCAAAAGAAGATGAACTCACAATTTTACCAAATAAAATGTCAAACCAACTAATACTAGGTTCAACAAACATAGAGCCCACATAGGTAAAATGTATTGTCAAAGTAGTTTAGAATAAGGACGATATAAAATAAATGGGTGATAGACTCAACTTTGCCATAGACCAAACAAGTTTTGGACCTAGCACCCAACATAACCTCATCCACATGTTTGTTATATAACATCATCCATCTGAAGAAAAAATCTTAGGTTCAATAAGGTTAGACCAAACTCTCCTTAACCACTTGAACTAAACATTATTAGAATCATGAACACCTCAAACATTATTTAGTCTTGTGATCCATTATTCAATGAAAGACAATAAAGATTATAAATACTTAGAAGTGACATCCAAGAAATTCTTCCCCCTCAGCCAAATAATATTGTCCCATTAATTATTATTCCACTAAATAATGTTGAAATAGTCATCAAGCCCAAATATTTGATTCATAGTATATGATATTTTTTATTGATTAAAAATATCAAATATCCTATGTATAAGATCCTGATCCAGCAATTTCTCATTTTCAAGGATATCATTAATATATTTAAGACCTTTGTTCATAGTCAACAAGTAGAATAACCTCTAGTAGAAGCCATGAAGGATTTTGTTTCCATGTAAATACCACAAAATAGATCTAAATCCCAAAACCTTGTCATTAACCCTAGAGAAAACCTTGTGACCTATTTAGCTCTTTCATAAAATCTTAAACCTTTCATATAGAACAAAAAATAGTAGAATCATATGGCTTAGCTTTGAATTTTCTAAAAAGAATACCCCATAGATGCAAAACCTACTAGTTAGAGTTAGCCAGGTTAGGCATAAAATTAGCCAAATTATGTCTAAATAGAATTTTCCAAGGTTCATTGCTAGACAAAGCTTGTACGATTTTTCCAATGGTGAGACAAACCCTATGAACAAAGATATATCTTAACCTCATATCACCCAAAACTCTAGGAGCAATGCATTGGGCCCAAGAAAGATCATGACTCTTTTTGTTACTTCTACCATCAGACTAGAGAATATGGAATCATGGATTGATATAAATACAATCGAAAGTGTCATTTATTCTTACACATTTTGTTCGGTTCTGAGGTTCTACTTCTCCATTGGAAGTCAACGAAAGCCGAAACATATAGACTTAAAAGGTGAGTGATCATTTCTTCAATAAAGGTTATTAGTTATAAATCCACAACCACAGGCAGACAAGGCTTCAACCGTGATCACAAAAAGGTTTGGACAACTTAGGCCGAGGAATATGCTGCTCGATATCCTCAATATTTCAAATTTGTTGATTTATGTCAAACAATGATATTGAAGTTGGTGGAGGATGAGAGAGTTTTCAGTACATTGGGGTTTTTGAAATCAAAGTTAAGAAACAAACTAGACAAGAATTTGGAAAATTGCTTGAGGATGAAAGGAACTGTGTATAATATCATAAATTTTCCTTTTGAAAGGGCACTCGCAATCTAGAGGTCCACATGTGAAAGAAGAGGGGCTGGGTTTTGCAACACTCCAATTCCAAAGGCTGGTAGTGGCAATGGGACTCAGACAATTAACATTGACAAAATGACACAATGAATGTTGAATTTGAGACATACCCAAAGAAATGAAGATGAAGAGCAACCTGGAATCAAATTAAGATGACTTTTTGTTTATATAAGATGAATGTCGCTTGAGGACCCCGACAAGCTTAGAAATGGAAGAGAATTAGCAGCTTTGTAGATGACATCAGATTCTGGATCAATTTCATTGTTCCACATCAGAAGTTGATATATTTTATATTGTATTCAATGAAATTGTGAATCATTGCACTTCATGATATTTTATTTATATTGTACTCATGTCATCATGAATCATATTCCAAAGTCAAACTGTAGTTGATGATATTTTATGTTGTATTCCATGAAATTGTGATATTTTATATTTTATATTGTATTTTATATTTTATATTAGTCTGTACATAGCATTCAATGAGGTGTCAGATGACAGCGCCTTTGAAAGGCAAGATAAGTCAATAATGTTGCGTGGTTGCTGAAACTTGGAACCTTAGAACCAAAGTATGAAGTTTCAAAGTTTTTCAAACATTCGACCCAACGACCCACCAACTAGAAAGATGACCAAGAAAGACTTGCAACTAAACAAAGTGAACCATCAACCAAGTCGAGGAATCAGGAAGTTATGACAATTTAGAAATCTGCGACAAGGTTATAAAACTTTGAGGACTAGCGACTAAGCCTGTTTCTCTCCCTTATTTTGAGTCTATCGTCTCTCTAGTTGTAACATTTTACATGAATTATTAATGAAATCTGATCAATGATCTTTCATTAATATTCTTTGTCATTAATATTATGCAATATGCATTGATGTATGTTTTAATTTTGGCTCTCGTTTAATGAACTAGTTAAAATACCTTGATTAAATCATTAAAGCATGAATTCATATAAATGTTTAGTGGATATGCTAAGTAGTCATGGAGATTGAGTATTGATGTGTGAATAGTATTAGTAGCATATTAACAATAGTATTAGTAGCATATACAACAATGAACATCAGCAATCGTTTAAAGTGTATCTAGAAGTTGAAACCACTACCAAACTTTTTCTTCAAATGATATAATAAATAATACAGATAATTGAACATCAACAGATTACTGAAGTCTGAATTTGAGATTTTAAATTGATTATCACATGAAGGAATACATAGAGGCGTTGACAATGCAAAATCTTGCTCAAAGACAACTCTGCACAGAGCTGAGTTGGAACTTGGAAACTCATATTATCAAAAATTAAATCACTGGATCACCTTTTCTAGCAACTTCCACTCTTCAAGTGTTGGAATAGTCATTTGTTCTAACTGATGTTGTTTGACTTCAAGATTTGTTAACAATTCATGATTCAAATTGGAACCTGTCTTGGATTCTTCAGTCAATTTTGCATTTAGGGTTAGCAATGGTTTGATGGAATCCAAATAGGTCACCACATCTGGGTTCTGAGGAAACTGGTCCAAATCAATATTCCTTGCATCCTCCACCTTCTTTTTGAAATCATTCCATCCAATGAATCGCTCATTTGTGTCAAAAGCCTCTGGTAAACCAAGCTCTGTGAAGTTCCTTAACTTTTCATCCACCTTCTTCATCTTGTCTACGGCCAAATGCAAATATTTCTTTGTTTCATGCATTCTCAAACACTTTTCAATGACAGATGACAACGTCATTGATGTAGCAAGCCGATTAGTAATCCCTTTTGATTTCAAAACATTGTCACTGGCTTTGTAGACTATTTGTTGAATTTGATTTGTCGATTTCTCTAATGCTAACACATTTTTGTTCTCCATTAAATATTTGTTGAGCTTCTTATGATGTTGTCTAGCATTGCATCAACTAATTGAAACATGTCACACAAAACACCTAACTCTACATTATTTCATCCTAGATCTTTTGTAGTTTCATATGTCTCATTATGCCTATCTTACAAAATGGAAGATAACTTGTTTGATGCACTTACTACTTACCAAATAGCTTTGTCTCCAATCTTTCATTTATTTTTCTTTCTCTTTCTCCACTTTTTGTTCCAATCGCATTTCCATTTTGTAATGCTTTAGTCTTAATTTTTTCAGCGGAGCTCCTCATCATATTTCTCTTTTGTTGCTCATCTTAGCCTTTGTTTCTTTAGTTCATTCATTGCAGTCTCATTCTGCTTATCTTCTTTGCTTGTTAATGTAGAGGCATATTTTTTAATTCTTTTTTCTACTTCATTGCTCTTGTTATTTGTTGTTTTCCTCTTTGCTTTCTCATTTATGGTCTTGACCTGAATTTTCACTTGAGTCTACAACCTTTTTTTGTTTCGATTAACTGCTTTCAACAATGATGTACCACCAATTCATTGTTCTTTCTTTTTGATACATTTTCATTCTCGCATATTTCAGTCCGTAAAAATCCAATTGAAATTTGTTCACTGAATTCGTGATGGAGCCATCCCATTTGTTGGTTTGTTTTAAAACTATGGGAACAAGAAATGTGTACCCATGATTTCTTTTACTTGTGTCAAATGTGGTAATACCATATTGTTGCGTGCTCTAAAGTTAGGAGCATACACATCCTCCATCGGGCCGCTTCTTTTCCTTTTTATTCAATTCCCGGGTTTCTTTTAAACTTTCAATGTAATCAAAACCCTGGGATGCAGGAACAATGGAATGCTTTACAGAAGGAATAGGAGTACCTGCGCCATAATGATGTCACAGCCGCATTCAACTGGCATTGGGGAGTTCCCCGAAATAACTCCTTTGTAGTATCCACTGTAGTGTGACTTGAGTTGGACCCGCCAAAATCCTTTGCCTCTTCTATATGCCTTGATCGCCTGGTGTTTTCGTGGTATATTGTGTTGTCCTCTTGTGTGTAATTTGTTGTTGTAGCACATGTTGACCACTACTAGTACTACTACCCATACCATTGCCACCAGAGGCATTGCGAGTTTTACTAAGCCCTCCACCATGGGCATGTCCTAGTTGTGATTGTGTTTGACCATGAGGATGAGGATTTGAACTTGAAGCTCTAACAAATTGACTTGTATACCCTAGGTCTACTTTTTCACCTCCAACCCCAAGGCCAGATTTATCAACTAGTTTTCTATGCTCTACATCTATTACCATCCAAGGGCCTTGTCTTTGGGACCCCAAAGTACCACCTTCATAACCCATTTTTTCAGATATGGTTGCTCCTATAGTAAATGCTTCTTTTGTGGCCTCACTTAAACCAAGTTTGAAATTGACATGGCTTTTTTCTTTCCTATCATCATCACTTTCTTCATCTTCTTGTTCATTCAAATTCTCTATATTCCATAATTTTCTAAACTCAAGGTCTTCTTCATTATCTCCATACTGCAAGAGCCTTTTGGATCACCTAAGTCCTTCCCCTCAGAACTGCGCGGCAATAATTTTATCGCGGACCAATTTTTTTAACTTCCCTTCTCTAGAGAATCGTATTTTTACCTATTAGATGGTTTAGCACTTTTTTGATAAAAAAATTTGTACCTCTTGATTGTCTTTTGATGCAATTCCATAATTTCTGCTAACAATTGCTCAAAAGAAATACCATTCTCAACAACACTTTCCTCCATTGCAATTTTTACCTCATCCCAAGAACCTTTGTTTCTCAAGTTTTCGAGCAAGGGTTTACTTTCATGTTGAATTCTACTTGCAGCATTCTTATTGAGTACAATCATCGATTTAATGGTGTCACATGGATCATACTACCAATGACAGATAGCACCAAAATAAAATAAAAAATCAAAAGTTTATGTGCCACACTAAATGCTTTTCTCTCGAATGTGATCCCTCCACATGAAAAAGGTAAAGAAGGAAATAAGGTCTTCTTTAACTGACTGGTAAAGTGTCTTTCATCAGTACTTTGCATCTTCCTTACATATTCCAAAGCAAAAACCCTTTATGTCACATGTATTGGAAGTTTGTATGGTTGTACTTCCGATCCATAAAATCTTAGCACAGTATATTCTTCCATTAAGTACCAATCAGCCAATTGTATTTCTTTTCCTAGTTGAATGCAGTTTCTACATGACATAGGCAATCTAGGCATTGGAGTATTTGTAATTGCTTGATGCAATGGAGCCAAAAATTAGTCTACAAAATGGTTGTGGTTCCTTCGAGAATCATGCAACCTTATAACAGTGGTCCATTCATATACTGGAGCCATTTTCCTTTGCTCAAGATTACTATTACCATAGGGTTGAATCTGAAGCTTGTTGGTCTGAAACATTCCTTTGAATTTAAATAGAAAAAGATAGCACAAGTAGGTTGTGAACCTAAATGTCTTGGTGGAACCTCCTTTAATCATTAAAAATTGAATATGCATGGATTCTACAATATGCTCAATAAAATTATATTTGGCATGTGGAACACCATAATGGATATTATACACCATTTCAAGGAGTGGGCATGCACCCACTTCCAAATTGCTATACAGTCCGAGGAAAAATGCTAGCATGGAAATAGTATCCTAAACCCATGGTTTAAAAATATCCAAATCATAAGGAGGCTTATGATCACCCTTCAATTTGTTTCTATCCTGAACTATTCTATTTAAGAAATATTTTTTCTCCATTTCATCCACTGTTTCATAATCACTAGCAAGCTTTTCTAGGTCAATGTGGACATTTCCAAATTCTTCAGTTGTAAACCCCACGCCCAACACTTTTCCAAGTTCTTCTGCATTAATGGATAACAATTATCTTTTGCTATCTTTATTAACAATTTCTCTTTTGTTATCATCATAATTTAGGGCACAAACCATGATAAATTCTGGGCAAGGGAAAACCTCATGTAACATCATGCACCCTAATCCAGTTACCCACGGTGCACTGATACTATTAACTTGCAATTGCATTTGCTTTGCAGCCTTATTCTTAGACGAAAATCTAAGTTCTAAGGTACACCTACAATAGGTTTCAGGGTCATAAATATCATGGTATTCATCAGTGAAACCTGGGGTTTTAAGCAATTTTGCATAAAGTATTTTTGTATCCGACATTGCTCTAGTGGTATTGGTGGTAGAAATGTTGATAGTGAATTCCCTATTAGTCCTTAATTTTTCTTAATTCTTAAGCCTCTTAACCCTAAACCTAAACTTCAAAGTTTGACA
>VDFB02120742.1:0-18422 GCA_007258455.2 Sequoia sempervirens | reverse complement strand
TTTCCCCTATACCCTTACCCATGAAACCCTAAACCCTTATAACCCTCTACCATAAACCCTTAACCCTTAAACCCTCTACCATATACCCTAAACCCTAAACCCTTAGCCCTTAAACTCTCTACCATCTAGGTCATTAATCCTTAGGTCTATGTGTACACAAATTAGATATATGATTTGTAGAACTAAAATCATACTGTTACAAAACATTCTAAAATATTTTCAAATGAATCAGATATCAGATTATAACGAATATCAGATTTGTGGGCCATAGAGAAGCCCCATGTGGGCCATTTTGTGCATTCCAACGGACCCTACATTCTATTTGTAGGAAACACACGCAGTTTCAGACAGGAAGAGACAAAGATAAACTTTTTGGAGCATCTTCTACTAGAATTTGTCATAAGCAATGATTTTTTAGCATCTTTTATGAGGTATAATGGGGAGCAACAGTTGTTGGAAGAAAAAACGTAAGAGAAAGCTTACAAAAGAATAAATTGAAGCATATAGACAAAGAGATAGAGAAGGTAATAGGAAGAGAAAATAAGGTATGTTAAATATTGGTGAACCTAACCCCTATGGTCTTTCAAATGAAGAGGAAATTGAAAATGTTTAAGGTGAAAATGTTGGAATTGAAGATGTTGAACATGATATTCAAATTAGGAATGAAATTATTGAAATTGATAATGAAAATGTTCAAGGTGAAAATGTTGGATTTCAAGATGTTGAACATGATATTGAAATTGGGAATGAAATTATTCAAATTGATATTGAAAATGTTCAAGCTGAAAATGTTGGAAATGAAGATTTTGAACATAATATTGAAATTAGAATGAAATTATTCAAATTGATATTGAAAATGTTCATGCGAAAATGTTGGAAATGAAGATTTTGAACATAATATCACAAGTGTAAATTATGTTTCACCCAAACTACATGAGAAATGGAGAACCTTATGCGGAAGAAAGCATTATACCTAAATTCAAGACCTTCAAGAACCCCTAAATGGTTACTTGAATTTGATGAGAACATTATAAAACAATTTTGAAGGCAAGAGGCCAACACCTAACCATTCGGACAGGGCTGGGGAAGACTCTTCAACCAATATTTTAGTGATAAGACATTGACCGAAAGCAATGCCAACTTTTTGTACAATTAAAGCAAAGATGCAAAAAAGATGAGACCTTTGCTAGCCAAATTGAAGATTCGTGCTAAACAAGACCTAAAAAAAATTCTATTATTGTCAAAAAAATATTTTTAATGCCTCAAGTCTATTGGAAAAAATAACAAGGAAAGGATAAGAGAGCTGCTTGGAGAGTCATTGCAACCACCCTAGTAAGCCATGAATTGAAAAAGGCTCGCTTTATGAGACAAACTTGCATTGATTTTGACATAAATCATAAAACTTTGATAGAGACCGCCAAAGAAGAGAAAGAATAGATGATCTCCTTCAAAATGATATGCATGCCTTGGTTCGGGAGGCCTACGTTGTTGGATAAGAAGCGATAGTTGATAACGTAAAAGGTGTATCTAACAATTTTGGCAGGAGCACCTGTATATCATCCAATGCAAAGGATTTTTAAAGTTAAGAATTGGAAATCGAGACCAGACACCACATCCTAAACATTTCTTAGAATCAAGCCAAACAATGTTATTCAAAAAACTTATTGAAACACATCCAAATATGGAAATATCGCAAAGGACTTTTGAAGGTTTGAAGCCATTTTATTGTGTGCCTCTTAAGATTCGTAATAATTAAGTTAAAAAATACCATGTGGAGTTTTCAATGTACCATGAGCTATTATACTATATATGTTCTACTTTGCATACTAATGAAATGTTGCATGAGTGTGGTGCAATGCATCTTCTGAAATCATCAAGGGACTTGCTAGATCTATTTTTATGTTCTAGAGATGATGGTTGCTTTTTCTATAGAAATGATTGTTTAAATGCAAAGTGCTCACAATGTGGTGGCTTGTCAAAGTTTGTTCAATGTTTTCATGAGAGTTTCAAACATGAATTTGGAAAGAAGCTTGTTGAGAAAAAGAGAGATGAGATAGTCAAATATAATTTGCAAAGTGGAGGCGAAGGTTCTAGATGTGAGTTGGTTACAAAAGAATGCAGTGTTGCTGATTTTATATTTCAGATTTAAGGACAATCTTTTCACAAGTATGCAAGGCATAGTCATAGGTCTCAAAGTGGGTTGATAAACAATCATATGTGGGCGACTCTTTCCTCGATTGGCACTATTATATCGCTGGCTGGATTTTGCATGAAAACTACATTGCAACCAAAAATGAGGTACAATCTCGTGATAAATTCCATTCGTGATTGTTATTTTGTCCACATAACATTTAAAACATGCACCGATAGTAAAAGGAGGATCAAAGATAATCAAAGAGTATCATTTTTATATGAGTGATGATAGATCTCAATTAACTGAAAGTATGTCCAACATTGTTTCAAGAATTTTTTTGAGTTCTTGCAGGAGCATGATATAGCACTGGGCCAACATCTAATTTGGTCAGATAATTGCACAGGTCAATTCAAGAATGCTCCTATGTTTTATTGGTTGAGTAGAATGCATGTAGAGAGGCGTCTACCTCATATTTAGAGTTTTTTTGAAGCTGGAAATGGGAAAGGGGAGCATGATGGAGCAGGTGCATGCGTAAAGAGAGCTCTGGTTACGGAGTAATTGAATATTTCAGGAGAAAAATTCAGTGATGCACGTTCTATTGTTGATTGGTGTAGTTCAACATTGTCACAGGGAGGGACACTTGATTCGATAGTGCGCAGATTATTTTGGTTCATTGAGGAGGTTACAATGGGAGGTAGATTGGATTGCCATACAATCAAAGATTCTTCAAAGATGCATTCATTTCGAAGCTTAGATGCAGGCACATGGACCATTTGGACACGATATTTGGCTTGTTTTTGTCAGATTTGTATTCAATGCGAGTGGGATTAATGCGAGTCAAGTGAGTGGGTGGATACATGGGTACCATAGTATCTAAATCCTTTATCTCAAACAATATCCATGATAAATGACACAATGGAAAGTATAGTTGATTACGACCTGCTTTCAAATCTACTACAACTAGGACATATTTTTGCAGTTGTTGCACCGTGAGGGAATGAAGAGAGATAATACTATTGGTTGGCTCGATGTGTGCGGGTAAAGCATAAGCTAACACAACCGATGGAAGATGATGATGGTTTCATGTATCCTACAGGTTCAGTTGTGGTTGCAGGAACTTGGTTGTGAACATACATGATTAGAAAGAATGGCATACCTACATTTGAAGACTACGAGAAACACAAAACCATTCTCATGTATTCGCACCTTGTTATAGCAACAAATGTTAAGCTGTTGAAGCATCATGCTAGACCAAAGACAAAAAAACTATGGACACTTAGTAATGCTGATCATGAAGCAATATTGGATACTCTTAAGCATTTAGGCACACTTGAATAGCATTTTCAAAAATGGAAGGTACAATGCTTATGTTCATTATGATTAAGTTCATTAGTGTTCTTTATTTAATACTGATATTTTATATACTATTGCAATGCAGGTGTCTTTAATAGTGATATTTTATATGCACTTTTGCGATATTTTTGGCAAGATTGATCATGGACCTGTTGCAACAATAGCCAGCTCTGATCCTTTCGAAGAGGTATGCGATAGATTAGAACAATATAGATTTGTTATTCTAAGCGTCTTTTATAGTTTTCATCACCAACTCATCATCATTCAGGTTGTTTAGATTAATATAGATTTGTTAGTCTAAGCATCTTTTCTATTGTGACAATATAGATTTCTCATTTTCCCACTTTTTTTATATTCCAGGCACAATTGATCATGGATCTGCTGCAACAATAGTCAGCTCTGATCCTTTTGGAGAGGTATACGACATATTACAACAATATAGATTGGTTATTTTAAGTGTCTTTTATATTTTGCATTACCATCTCATCATATTTTATGTCATTTAGAATAATATAGATTGGTTATTCTAGGCATCTTTTATAATTTACATCACCAATTCATCATCATTCAAGTTGTTTAGATTAATATAGATTTGTTAGTCTAAGCATCTTTTCTATTATGACAATATAGATTTCTCATTTTCCCACTTTTGTGATATTCCTGGCATGATTGATCATGGACTTGTTGCAACAATAGCTAGCTTTGATCCTTTCAGAGAGGTATGCGACATATTACAACAATATAGATTAGTTATTCTAAGCATCTTTTATAGTTTGCATTACCGTCTCATCATATTTTGTGTCATTTAGAATAATATAGATTGGTTATTCTAAGCTACCTTGATGGTTTGTACAGGTGCTTGTCAGTCCAGAATGTGAACATACTACTATTGTCAAAGATTGTGCCCTGAATTCCTCCAATAGGAAAATTTTGTAAAATTTGAATTCTCAAATTGGAAACAATGTAAAATGGTCATAATTGTGTATGGGCATAATCTATACCCAGTAATGTTTTTTGAAATGTGGGTCAAATGTCTGGCATTGTATAAAGGGTATGTTTAAAATGTAAAGGGGTCTATATTTTGGAATCTCATAGGTTGAATTAGTCATACAGGTGTATGCTTTGTCACTGTTATTGGGACAATTTTGTAATAACCTTTTTTACTTAATCGAGCTACAACCGAAGGTTTTCTTCCTAGTTCTTTCCTGTCGGTATGCTTGTTTGAACTAGGTTTTGTAATATCTCCCATTTATATATAATAAATTATAGTGGCTTGCAATTTTTTTTCCTCAAATCCAACTTGGGTGCAACTTAATTTTTAGCAACTTTCATGAGCTTTTTAAGGAAATCAATGCTTCCAACCTTGCCACACCCTATAAATTCATCAAACACGTCTATTAGGACCTACACAAGCTTGATCCAACTTTAAATCTTGCTTCCCCCACGTTTCATTGACATTAGCAAGTTGTAACCACCGTTTTGGTGCAAGAGCACCTACACCACAATATCATTGTGGATCATTTCAATGATTAAACTGTTAATATTTTGACTTTTTGTCTTTAATGAGATCTAATAGGATCAATGTTCATGTATTAGGAGGATTTTTTAGGTTTTAGGGTCAAAAAAACATGGAGATCCCAACTTGTCCTAGTTGTTGCTTTGTAGCCTTTGAAGGAAAAATTAGTAAATTTGTTTAGGGACAAGCAAGAATAGTGTTTTGAACATGTAATGATGCTATTTCAAGCCATTAAGTGAGTTCTTAGTAAATTTAGAAGTGGAAAAGTGCAACATTTTATTATGAGTCATATTAATGTGAAAAATGTTTGTATTTTGGCCTTCAACAGTCATTAAGGTTTCAAAATTTAGTTAATATTGGTGGTTAAAGGCATTGGGAGCTGGATTCTAGGGCATATCAATGTACTTAAGGCCTTGAAGGGCTCAAGATAGGTTTGGTTGAAGGAGTTTTTTTTCTTTGAATCAATAAAGTTTCAATTGCTCAGTTCATATTTTACTATTTTTCTTGTGTTTTATGCCTATGCACAAGCCATTCAAGAATTTTTGTATAAAAAAATTATGTAGAAATGTTATTACATGTCTTGAATTTATTCTAACTTCTTAATAGAGGGTTTCTTTATTCATTTTGTGCCTCAAAACTTAGACTTTCTTTAGACGGGTTCCTAAACAGGGGAATAAGAGTTTTGCAATTTTAATGGCTTGAATATCATCCCACCTATTGTGTGCCAATGTGAATCAATGAGATGAGTTGGTAGGGATTAGGAAATGATATTTCAAGAGTGGAAGGTGTGGAGAGCTGGGTTTTGAAATAAAATGAAGAGTTAAAGGTCTAAAAATGGTGATTTTTTTCACTTGAAAATAGAGTTTTTACCCTAGGGTTTGCAAAAATCTCTAAGATACCAGAAGTTTCTTTGTTTTCTAAGCATATTGGGGCCTAAATAAAGGTGTCTAAGGTGGTGGAATATTCTGAAAGGTTGTGGAAGTGCTACATCCAATAAACCCTCAAGAATTACACTAAAAATAAGGGTTTTCTAATTTGATGGTTACAGGTCCATACAAATGGAATCCAATTGCAGAATCTTTGTTTTCTTGGCAATTTATTTTCTTCCCCAAGGTTTTAAGGGTCTTTGTGGTGTTTGAAGGTATGTTGCTTTGCATTTTTGGGCTAATTGAGTAGCCTTTTCAAGGGTGAATGTATAGGAAGTCAATGCTGGTCCAAAGGATTCTATGTTGTTTCTCATATGTGTTGTGTAACTTGGATATGGGTGTTTGAATCGGTCATTTGTTGGTTTGGTGTTTTGGAAAATTGTGGAAAAATTGGACAAAAACTAGTTTCTCACTATTACAAGGGTTTAAGGGGGTTAAAGAGGGAAATGTGTATTTAGTTGCTTGTCAAGTTTTAAGGGAGTTTTGGACTGTCCAAAGAGGCTAGAATAATCTTGTTAGATGCCTCAAATAGGCAGGTTGCAAAGAGTTTGTGATTGTGCCCTTGTGTTTGCATTAATTTTTCACCTAATTTCACTCGGTCCAATGTAGTTTGGAGTGATTCGGTGTATTTGGTTGCAAAAGAGGACCATCCCTAGCGTAAACGTACCCATCCAGATGTGTTTGAACAATGTGTTTGGTTGTACGAGTTGCAGAATGAAAGTTGCACCACTTTGCAACTTTACACTGCTTGCATCTGACAACTTTTCCCTCCACTGAAAAGTCATCACCACAGGAAAATGCCTCCAAGATAGAAAAAACTGAGAGAGGTTTTTTTAGATGGTTCCAACACGATCCCATAACCTTAGACGTAGAGTCTATAAGCCTCATGGTCTCCGATAAATAGCCCTTCAAAGATTGTTGTCTTTTAGCACTTTGGACTCTTAAGGTAAATCGTCGGTCCAATGTAGCTCGGAGTGATTCAGTGTATTTGGGTGAAAAAGATGACCATCCCTAGCGTAAACGTGCCCATCCGGATGTGTTGGAATAGTATGTTTGGTCGTACAAGTTGTGGAATGAAAGTTGCACCACTTTGCAACTTTACACTGCTTGCATCTGGCAACTTTTCCCTCCACTGAAAAGTCATCACCACAAGAAAACACCTCCGAGATAGCAAAAAATGAGAGAGGTTTTTGTAGATGGTCCCAACATGATCTCATGGCCTTAGAAGGAGAGTCTATAAGCCTCATGGTCTCCAAGAAATAGCCCTTCAAAGATTGATGCCTTTTAGCACTTTGGACTCTTAAGGGAAATTGTTTGTCCAATGTAGCTCAGAGTGATTCAGTGTATTTGGGTGCAAAATATGACCATCCCTACCGTAAACATACCCATACGGATGTGTTGGAATAGTCCATTTGGTCGTATGAGTTGCAGAATGAAAGTTGCACCACTTTGCAACTTTACACTACTTGCATCTAACAACTTTTCCCTCCACTGAAAAGTCATCACCACAGGAAAATACCTCTGAGATAGCAAAAACTAAGAGAGGTTTTTGTAGATGGTCCCAACACAATCTCATAGCCTTGGACAAAGAGTCTGTAAGAATCACAGTCTTTGAGAAATATCCCTTCAAAGATTGTTGCCTTTTAGCACTTTGGACTCTTAAAGGAAATTGTCAGTCCAATGTAGCTCGGAGTGATTTGGTGTATTTGGGTGCAAAAGATGACCATCCCTAGCGTAAACGTACCCATTCAGATGTGTTGGAACAATCCATTTGGTCGTACGAGTTGCGGAATGAAAGTTGCACCACTTTGCAACTTTACACTGCTTGCATCTGACAACTTTTCCCTCCACTGAAAAGTCATCACCACAGGAAAATGCCTCCGAGATAGAAAAAATTGAGAGAGGTTTTTGTAGATGGTTTGAACACAATCCCATAGTCTCAGACGAAGATTCTGTAAGCCTCACGGTCTCTGAGAAATAGCCCTTCAAAAATTGTTGTATTTTAGCACTTTAGACTCCTAAGGGAAATCACCGATCCAATGTAGCTCGAAGTGATTCAGTGTATTTGAGTGCAAAAGAGGACCATCCCTAGCATAAATGTACCCATTCGGATGTTTTGGAACAGTTCGTTTGGTCATACGAGTTGTGGAATGAAAGTTGCACCACTTTGCAACTTTACACTGCTTGCATCTGACAACTTTTCCCTCCACTGAAAAGTCATCACCACAGGAAAATGCCTCCAAGATAGCAAAAACCGAGAGAGGTTTTTGTAGATGGTCCCAACACAATCCCATAGCCTTAGACGGAGAGTTTGTAAGCCTCACGATCTCTGAGAAATAGCCCTTCAAAGATTGCTACTTTTTAGCACTTTCGACTCTTAAGGGAAATCGTCGATCCAATGTAGCTCTGAGTGATTTGGTGCATTTGGGTGCAAAAGATGACCATCCTTAGCGTAAAAATACCCATTTGGATGTGTTGGAACAGTTTGTTTGGTCGTATGAGTTGCGGAATGAAAGTTGCACCACTTTGCAACTTTACACTGCTTGCATCTGGCAACTTTTCACTCCATTGAAAAGTCATCACCACAAGAAAATGCCTCCGAGATAGCAAAAAATGAGAGCGGTTTTTGTAGATTGTTGTTTTTTAGCACTTTGGACTCTTAAGGGAAACTAGTGGGCAAGTGGGCAACAGAGTTAACTTCTTCACAAACTTGGTTTGAAGTTATTTCATTCTTTTTTGTGCATTTAAAATGGAGTTTTAAG
Organism: Sequoia sempervirens; assembly: GCA_007258455.2. NCBI lineage: Eukaryota > Viridiplantae > Streptophyta > Pinopsida > Cupressales > Cupressaceae > Sequoia > Sequoia sempervirens. The sequence goes on along the minus strand of VDFB02120742.1, from coordinate 9,731 downwards.
CCTTCCACCCTAAAAGTGACCTCTAAATAACTTCAAACACCTTAACTACCTCATTCTAATTCATTTGTTTTGCAAACAAGCATTTTCATTCCAAGAGGCTAAGCTTTCATTTTTGCTTGTTGGATTGAAAGCGGACTGTGACACAACTTTCTTTTTTCAAAAATTGTTCAGCATCATTGAACTAAGAATTTATCACACATCTGTAGAGAAATAGAGGAGTACTACAAACTAAAACACATTACACGTCAATTCTCACTGACTTGATGTAATCTCCAACATCTCTCTTCTCTCATGTGGAGAGTTAGAACTGCTTGGCCATGCCTTTGCATCATTAGGGAATTTTTTCTCTTTTTGACAATGTCAAAAGCATGGCTGCATACAGATTAGGCAAAAGACCCTTCCTTTTAGATTAGCAATGCATGGAAGATTCAAAAAATATCCTTGATATTACAAAAAGGTATGTGTTGATACACTTCGTGTGAACAAGAAGACCCTAAAAGCGACCTCTAAATCACTTCAAACACCTTAACTACCTCATTCTTATTCATTTGTTTTGCAAACAAGCATTTTCATTCCAAGAGGTTGAGCTTTCATTTTTGCTTTCAAAGAAAAATCTTCCTATGCCACTATTACACTGCACCGGTAAACCAGATTTTGTATTATGAACCTATATTAAGCTACCACTCTTAAGACCAATGTAACAATGATACAAAATAACGTTCGAGACTGCAAGAAGACATCAAAATGGCTAGTGTACTAAACAAATTCTTATGATTTTTGAAGAATCTTGATAACTCTACTCAGTTGTCTTCTTTTTTCAATATCATACAAATTGAACCCTGGCATCAGTAGACTCTGTATATCAAGCTACCACAATTCAAGTTTCAATGATGAATATTTATCATGCATGTTTTAAATGACATTCAAGTTTATGATGGTTTTTTTGTTTATATGATGTTATGTGATATTCTAATCCTAATTCATGCTTCTAGGTTGCATATATATATTATTTTTACATGTTTTCTCCATTGTTCAACCCCTACACAGAAAGTAAATGGTTGCATAGCGTGTGGAATGAGGGGGCAACAGGCCTGAGACCCCTTTAAAGTTTGTTTGAGTGCATTTAAAATGAAGTTTTAAGCCTTGCACCCTAAAAGTGACCTCTAAATAACTTCAAACACCTTAACTACCTCATTCTTATTCATTTGTTTTGAAAACAATAATTTTCATTCCAAGAGGCTGAGCTTTCATTTTTTCTTGTTGGATTGAAAGCGGACCGTGACACAACTTTATTTTTTCAAAAATTGTTCAGCATCATTGAACTAAGAATTTATCACACATCTGCAGAGAAATAGAGGAGTACTACAAACTAAAACACATTACACTCTGGTTCTCACTGACTTGATGTACTCTTCAACATCTCTCTTCTCTCATGTGGAGAGTTAGAACTGCTCGGCCATGCCTTTGCATCATTAGGGAAGTTTTGCTCTTTTTGACAATGTCAAAAGCATGGCTGCATACAAATTAGGAAAAATAACTTTCCTTTTAGATTAGAAATGCATGGAAGATTCAAAAAGTATCCTTGATATTACAAAAAGGTATGTGTTTATACACTTCAAACATGTAATCACCCTTTGGTTCTTTCAAAGAAAAATCTTCCTATGCCACTATTACACTGCACAAGTAAACCAGATTTTGTATTGTGGACCTATATTAAGCTACCACTCTCAAGACCAATGTAACAATAATACAAAATAATGTTTGAGACTGAATGAAGACATCAAAATGGCTAGTGTACTAAAAAAATTCTTATGAATTTTGAATAATGTTGATAACTCTACTCAGTTGGCTTATTTTTTCAATATCATACAAATTGAACCCTGGCATCTATAGACTCTGTATATCAAGCTACCACAATTCAAATTTCAATGATGAATACTTATCATGCATGTTTTAAATGACATTCAAGTTTATGGTGGGTTTTTTGTTTATATGATGTTATGTGATATTCTAATCCTAATTCATGCTTCTAGGTTGCAGATATATATTATTTTTACATGTTTTTTCCATTGTTCGACCCCTACACAACAAGTAAATGGTTGCATAGTGTGTGGAATGAGGGGGAAACAGGCTTGAGACCCCTTTAAAGTTTGTTTGAGTGCATTTAAAATGAAGTTTTAAGCCTTGCACCCTAAAAGTGACCTCTAAATAACTTCAAACACCTTAACAACCTCATTCTTATTCATTTTTTTTGAAAACAAGAATTTTCATTCTAAGAGGCTGAGCTTTCATTTTTGCTTGTTGGATTGAAAGTAGACCATGACACAACTTTCTTTTTTCAAAAATTGTTCAGCATCATTGAACTAAGAATTTATCACACATCTGCAGAGAAGCAGAGGAGTACTACAAACTAAAACACATTACACTCTGGTTCTCATTGACTTGATGTACTCTTCAACATCTCTCTTCTCTCATGTGGAGAGTTAGAACTGCTCGGCCATGCCTTTGCATCATTAGGGAAGTTTTGCTCTTTTTGACAATGTCAAAAGCATGGCTGCATACAAATTAGGAAAAATACCTTTCCTTTTAGATTAGCAATGCATGGAAGATTCAAAAAGTATCCTTGATATTACAAAAAGGTATGTGTTTATACACTTCAAGCATGCAATCACCCTTTGGTTCTTTCAAAGAAAAATCTTCCTATGTCACTGTTACACTGCACAAGTAAACCAAATTTTGTATTGTGGACCTATATTAAGCTACCACTCTCAAGACCAATGTAACAATGATACAAAATAATGTTTGAGACTGAAAGAAGACATCAAAATGGCTAGTGTACTAAAAAAATTCTTATGATTTTTGAAGAATGTTGATAACTCTACTCAGTTGGCTTCTTTTTTCAATATCATACAAATTGAACCCTGGCATCAATAGACTCTATATATCAAGCTACCACAATTCAAATTTCAATGATGAATACTTATCATGCATGTTTTAAATGACATTCAAGTTTATGGTGGGTTTTTTGTTTATATGATGTTATGTGATATTCTAATCCTAATTCATGCTTGTAGGTTGCATATATACATATATATATATATATATTATGTTTACATGTTTTCTCCATTGTTCGGCCCCTACACCGCAAGTAAATGGCTGCATAGCATGTGGAATGAGGGGGCAGTAGGCCTGAGACCCCTTTAAAGTTTGTTTGAGTGCTTTCTTTTCATTTTTTGTGAGTTTTGTGCCAAGTTTCCTCAAAAAAATGTGGTCTCATAGAATTCCATGACAAGCTAATGCAATTGATAGTTGCTCCTAGTTATTAGTTATGTAATGTGAAGTAATTGCATAACTGCTTAGGTTGACTTTGTAAAAACTATATTGTTATTGAAATTTTTTCATCTATCAGCATCTAGTTGTTACTTATGCAATGTGAAGTAATGCTTTGAGTTTGAAAGATGTGCAATGCAATGTAATCAGTAATATGAATATAAACTACATAATATAACCATTTTTTTATGCTATTGTACATGGATATTTAACCATTGCTCACTTGATTAAATTTTCAAAGAGTTTAATCATGCATATGAAGAAGAAATTAAATTTCAATTGTCAACTTCTATATATCAAATTATCCAATAATCTTGAGTGTATCTCCATATACAAAAATGGCATCAACACCAACTCAAACAAAGTTTTACAAAATGTGGCATATGCCATCTCGATGTCTATTCAAAATTTACATGGCAAAATGTCTATCTCATCCTAAACTACTAGTAGATCATCAAAATGGAGCCTCTTTGTAGCACTCATTGGCTCTGAAGGTAGTTGCACAAGAAAAATTAAAACCACAATTGAGATTAGTTATACTATATGATTTAAAATCAAATAATTAACATCAAAATCAATATACATTGAATTATAATTGAACTCTAAAATTGTAATCTTGATTCCCTGAAATATCCGTCTCTTCAAAGGGTCAAGAATCCTAGAATATGCCCCTCTCAAAGAACCAACCAAACCAACTTTTGTAATGTCAATCTATATATGTGAACAAAAACATAAAATTGATCCAAGTTAGCATACAATTGTCGATAATAGGAACATATAAATACCAAACACAAAATAAAAATAAACACATACCTCTTTAAGCTGATCTTTTTCTTTATCTCCTTTAGGTGTTTCGACTCCTCCTCGAGGTGTTTCAACACCTACTCCTTCAAGTGTTCCAATATGTACTCCTTCAGGCATTGTGGCACTTGTCAACAACGATGTATAGCTCATAACTACCTGTACGTAAAAATGACAAGTACATATGAAACTACCAATCTATATTTATGTATGTATAATCGATCTTAAAAATCTTAATTCAATTGAATTTGAGTTCAATTACCTTCCCCTTGTCTAACATTGCACTTCCATAATCTAGACAAGGCTGCACCTTGCTCACACTTGTCAACAATGACGTATAGCTCATAACTTCTTGTACATAAAAATGACAAGTACATATGAAACTACCAATCTATGTCAATGTATGTATAATCAATATAAGATCTTAAAATTCTTAATTCAATCGAATTTGAGTTCAATTACCTTCCCCTTATCTAACATTGCACTTTCATAATCTGGACAAGGCTGCACCTCACTTGCACTAGGTATTTCCTACAAGAGAGAAATAAGATAAACATATAAGTTATTATATAATCACTTATGACAATTCAAATGACAAGCAAGTATATAATAGAAAAATGTAAACGAGTGAGTGCGAAAATATATACTATGTGTGTGTCGAGGCCAAATGAAATGGCCCTAAGGGTGCTATCAGTCACCTATGCGATCTCCTCCTCAGATATCAACTGTTAAATAGACCATGTAAATAAATATTAGTACATTATACTATCTCTTATTAATATTCATTTAAAAACAAATGCAAGTTATGAATTTACAACTTAAATCTTACCTGTGTCACTATTCCAATGTCCCCCTCTCTAGTAGGAGAGGACTCTATAGGGTGCGCTCCACTCCTCTGAGTCTGATCTATAATGTCCACATTATGGAGGTCATAATCAAAAGTGTCCAAGGGATGCTCGACGGGCTGTACAAGAGGACCCAAGCATATCTGGCGGCACATGGAGCAAGTATGTGGCACACAACTATGTGGACCTGACGAGGATGATGCAATAACGCTCGAACCATCACCAACATCACCAAAATGTGGCTGAGCTACTATAGAAGCATGTGAAACCAAAAGGCCACTCAAAGAGTGAATAGCCTGGATAGTTTGTGTGGCCGCATCCTACATAATATCTGGATGATATACTGGAGGTGGCGGAGGAAGGCGAGGAGGGGGAACAAATGGGTGCGGGACTACTCTAACTACCCTTGGTCTATCCTGGGGCATACCTCCACCAACACCCTGGAAGGGTTTAATTTCAAATTAATTGACATGATGCCCTAACACAAACTCAACATATAATTTTTTAATAAAGCAAAATGGTATATCACAATTGTTGTTCGGTGGTTTATCAAAAACCATACACCAACGATCCCAAAAGTTATCTACAATGTCCCTATGCGTGCACCATTTTATAGAAAGTTTTGGTTTATTAGCATTAACTGGCAAACCAGTGCAGGGGTTAACAAATAAAGAGGCTATTTGGGCTTTGGTTATTCCAAGATCTTTCACATCATCATAAGACAATCCACATGCATAATATTCCCTCATGTCTTCTCACCACGAATGAAAGGCATTATGTTGGGTGGAGAGGGTTTCTATATTTTTAATTATATCCTTCAATGTGTTTGACATCTCGAATAATCAAGGGATTCTCTTATAAACTTCAAAATGCCCTTTAATTGCTGCAATTTTTCACCAATTAATTCTTCAATTGATGGCTGCGGAGGTGGTGGAGCGTTTGGTATTTGTGCATTTTCATTCTCAGCTGGTGGATCATTTGGAATTTGTGCATTTTCATTTGCAGCCATAATGCTTCATTAAAGTTAAAAACTAATTAATCTAATTGAAATTAGACAAGTATAAAATGAAAATATTGTAAAAATACCCTAGTTTTTAAAAAACCCTATTTTTTAACAAAAATCTATAAAATTTCTAGTTTTTAATACAAATACATAAACAACACTATTTTTAAATCAAAATCCATAAAAATATTCATTTTTAATCAAAATCCATTCTAAACTCAAAATTTTCATAAAATTCAATCAAAAACCTATTTTGAAAAAAAAATCATAAAAAACTAACTGAAATTATACAAATCTAATTCGAAATTCGATCAAAGCAAAGAAAAATCTAAAATCTAACCTTTTCAAAATGGATATCAGATAAATCGGATATCTGATATGTGGAGAACCTCCTCACTGTGCGTCGCCACCTATTTGTGAATGTCAAATGATTTTAACAGGCCCCAATTTTTTTATATATATGTTTGCTTCAAACTGGATATCCGATTTGGATCAGATATCCGATTTGAATCAGATATCCGATATGGAGATCTTGGTTTGGTTTTTGCTTTGGAGGTGTGTACTGACACCCAAGCCTCAAAAAAGTCAACTCGGCATTTCCGCATTTTTGGGTCGATGAAAACGTAATTTTTTCTCCATTGCCATTTTTTGGCCCATCATGATCCTGCACATACCCACCTCTTAATAAAGGTAATTAAAATGAGTGATTTTGGTGGCATTGTTTTAATTTCTTTTGAGGGGCAATTAAATGGGGCAGCTTAAAATCTTTCATATCGGGAGATAAATCATTGGAATATTATCAAATTAGGATTTTATCACCATCATCATCACAAATCAATTGAAATTTTTAAAAATCATCAAAAAAAATCCTTTACTATCACAAATTTCTCGATTTATCTCCTGAGGGGGCATACAGTTGTAATCTCCTAAAAATCACTGTCTAGGGCATCGTTAAAATTTTTAGCAACACTGATAAATTTTTCTTTGAAGTAATATGTAAACACATCACTTCAAAGAGGGGCAAAATGTATACACTTAAAATTTGGTCTAGAAAATATTAATTAAATATTGATTATTTAATTAATAAAATCTTTATTCTTCTACTATTTAAATAAATGGCAAATTTATTTACATAGTTCCTATTTTTTTAATTCCTCTATTCTAATTCACCCTCTTCATGATTTAATTAAAATAAACAAACCTAAATAATTTGTTTTATTTTAATTGATTCCTTTTTCATTAAATTTGAATTTTTAAATTCAAATTTGTCACATTTCTACATATTTCTGTAACTACCTTCCACCTCACCCTCCAACTCACCATGTGTCACATGAAAATAATTATCTTTATTTTCTAAAATGAATATTTGTTCTCAAAAAAATTAACCACCTTCAAGACACATAGCTTCTTCATCCAAACGATTCCTTCCTACACTTGGCAAGATGGTTTTACTAAAGGGAACCATCGCCTTGTTTTCTCCATCCTTTTCATTCTTCACTGTTGATTTCTCCAGATCAAATCTCAATTATTCATGGCTGCCAACTCACCCAATGCCTTGGAAAAATCTATTAATTGAGGCCCATTTACAGCTTTTTCAAGGAGCATTTGCATAATATTACTCTACAGGAATTCATCCATGTTTTAAGAGCTTAGTGTGCATTTTTAGTTTAGCATTTAGAGTAGTTTGTCAATTTTCTTTGAATCATGGCTCCTTTAGACATCTCCTAGCTTAATTTAGTATGTAGAATCATTTCCATTTCATTATAATTAGTTTAGTTCTACATTGTCTTACTTTCACATCATCTTATATGCAGTTGTCCATTTCACCATGTCATTTTTATCATTCCATCCAACAATCATTTAATCATGTAGATGTAGACTTAGATTATGCATTATAAATAGATAGGCTACTCGTTTCTTAGATGGCATCTCAGTGATTTGTGCAGGAATAAGATCTGAGAGCATCAATTACCAAGACATTTGAAATTAGAGGAAGATGAGAAGTTTTTAAAGAATTTTGTTATTGGATTATGTTTGATTTAGATAAAATTTTTACTATAATACTTCCCATCTAAGTGTGTTTGTTTTGATATAATTCACACATATTTTCTAACACACAGTTGGTGGTGTCACTTCTGTACTAGCATAGATCCATAGCCTATTCTCCTTGAGAACATATGTAATATGAACCTTTCACTGCAAGTAGATGCACCTTCAAGCTTGTCCTCGTATCGAACACTAGTTGCCATAGCCACAAAAATAACTAGAGATGAAAAATTGAAAAAAAAAATTCTTGAAATTTGTGATACAAATCTTGGCTTCATATTTAGAGTTTAGTGCTCTGATACCATGTTAATTTCTATAACCCAACAACAGATTAATTGCACAATAAATTCACATAAAGAAATTTGATTTATAATAATTAACACAACTAGGTTAATTAACAACTAATAACAGAAAAAAAAAAAAAAAAAAAAAAAAACAAGAATCCAATCACAAATAGAAAATAACACAGATATACCCAAGAAACCCCAGTGTCAGGAAAAGCCTACAAATGTTGGATCTTTTTTTCAGCCTAATAGCAAACTTTTCTTTAGAAAATACAATACAAGTTTGCTACAAAAATTTTACATATATAGAGCCCATTTTTTTAACTTAGTGTGCAAGAAAAGAAACTTTCCTTGCATTCTTTGGATTTATATCACATAAAATCACTCTTGGTTTTATTATAAAATATGGCTATTGCTGAAAATCCAACTCAGGTTGCTTTAAAGCAACTCGACATCCCACCTTACGAGCTAGAAAATAAGCAGGTTCGTGGTTCGATTTCTGCTAGTTTGAGCCAAATTTTGCCAAAAGATTCATTCTACATAACACATAGATGGGCGCAAACTTTATGTACTCTCTCGTAGATGCATTCGGAGCTAGCTGATGAAGGAATTAGATGGCTGCATAGATAGCTTGTCTTTCTCTCTTCCAAATTTTCTCTAATTCACTGCTCTCGTCTTCTTCTAATGTTTTATTTTAGTAAGTAGAAAAATCGTAGGAAAATGTGTTAAATTGTGAAATATATGTACAGAAAAGGAAGAAAAATTGATAATTTGGTTTTTAAAATAAGGAAAAAAAATTACACGGATTGTGAAAAATATTCTGATAAAAGGGGGGAAAAAAGTAGAGAGTGTTTGTATATCGGTTTAATGATAAATTAGAGTGTGTATCTATGAATAGACAAGGATTCATAACAGTGACGTGAGGTTTTGTGTTTTGACAGCTATGTTTATCTTGTTGAGGCAAGGCGGTGCAACGAATAGTGATAGTACAAATCCAGTGGTGGCTTGGACCATAGTTCTTTTTTAACACTGTGACTAAGGTCCCAAAAATTCACAGCAAGTGTTGGAGTTGCTTCACAAATGTGCAAATTAAGGTGTCCTTCTCTGTCCTATTGTTTGAAGGTGAATCTTTGTTTGTTCATATTTTTATTGATAAATTTCATTGTATTTACCTCTTTTATGATTGATCCATATGTCTCACCTTCCCTTAACTTATTTTTGGCCATAACTTGTTTCAAATTAGATTGATGTCACCATGCACATGCTAAATTTATACTTCAAAATGTGAATTCAAAAGCTAAAGAAAGTAAAGTACAGTCTGAGTTGCCCTCATGGTGAAGGTGCATGTACTCTGTATATATTTGATTGAAAAGGGGATTAGGGTATTTTCCAGAATATATATAAATTAAATGGGAATACAAT
>VDFB02120741.1:0-18020 GCA_007258455.2 Sequoia sempervirens | reverse complement strand
CATATTTGAGAAGGTTGGACTGAAGTATGATGATTTAGTAGTGATAAGGTTCACCGGGTATCCTATTAGGTGCATTTTACTTGACTTTGTTTGATGTTTCTATTGTTGGCATACATGGGTTTTTACTTTTTAGAGAGATCAAGTTATGTCTGTCCAACACTCATTTACTTGAACCACCCTCTTTGGAACTGGAAGGGTTGCTTCGATGCTACATGTGGCTTTGCACTACATCTGGAAATTAGGTGCTTCTCAGAAGTTGCTTTGTTGTAAACACTTTTTCTAAAGATTACTATCTTCACAGTTGTCATCATTGGTTTACTGGTGAATGTCTGATGGGTTATAGATGACTTTCTATTCTTGGATTGGTTTTGTACATAACTTTCTTTTCCGAGGCATGAAAATGGTTCCTTGGGTAGTTAATTCAAAAATATTCTCATGGTCATATACTCAACAAATTTCAAAGAGGACACCTCATTTTATTATAAAGAATTTATCCCAATATTTGTAATAAAGTTGTTTAAAGATGTGCTCTGAGGAGTTATTTTGGTAGTTTATTTTATAAAAATTTATAAACTCCCAAGATAAAAAAGAATCAATTATGAAATTGAAAAGTTATCAGTTTTTGGCGAAGGGCTAGGAAATTTTGTGGGAAAGAGTCTGATTTTTCTGATCTTGTAAAGGAAAGAAAGAGTTTGTGGACTCTTCAATTTTGGAGAAAGAAATAAAGAAAGGTATTTCTGGTTTGTGAGCCAGAGTACATGTCTTTATGCTGTCAATTGCTTGAATGTTCAGCTGATAGCCATCTCTGAATATCTTGTCATGTGATGAACTACAGTTGTTTTCCTCTTTCATGTCTATGTTTTCTTCATGCATCTAGAATGAATTTATAGGTTATTATTTGAACTGTGAGTCATTTGAGCCTATGTGGATGCATTTTTCTGATGTTAGACTTCATTCCATTCATAAACTCTAGATTGCATGGTTTTCAATTTTAATAATCCTTCCTGTACAATGAATCTTTGTTTCCATTCTTCTCTCTTTGTAGTTACTTTTCTTATTTCTATTTAAGTTTATTTACCTTTCCTAATTTTTGGTTAAAAGCATACCCATTTAAAAACCCAAATTTTATCATGAGGGAGTTGTACCTCTGAAATTCAAAGGAAGGTCGCTAATCCAATAGTGATTTCTCCAACTATTGCTTAGTTTGTAGTTGTTCACTGGGCAATTCAAGGTCATTTATCAAGGAAAAATAGCAGTGACAAATCTGTTAACCAACAAAGTCCCACTAGAGTAGGCTTGGCAAGGAAATGGGAGTAGCAAGGACTTGTGCTATGCATGGATAAGGTCCACAAAGAGATTGCAGACTAATGGCCTGCTTGAAGAAGACTTCAAAATTTGACTATTTTGCTAGCTGAGGGTTCTTAGACTAAGGTGAAGGACAAGTACAAAATGGCACCCTAGGCGAGCAAGTAGACTAGTGGGTGTGTGAGGGAGGAGTTGTCTTGTTTCCAAGACACAATATGTAGACTCATTGTGTTTAAAAACACAAGAAATGATTGTTACTTTATAAACATGGGATAAAGCACATTACCCTTCTATTGTTTATACTTTATAGTTTGCTTTTGTTTGCTAAGGCTGCAATCCTTCTCCTAGTTGCGAGTGAACACCTTATCTTCTTGTACTTCTATTTTTGTAATGGTTTCATGCCCATTTTGTGTATTTCCAACAATGATTGCATTCCATGAGACTAGATTTCTTGTCAAGCCATGCCTCCATTATGCGCATAGAGTCTATAAAGAAGGCTTTTCAAAATGAAAACTAGGTTGCTTTACTATGGTGACTCTATTTGTTCAATAGATTGTGGCTTGAAGAATCCTCACCTCTATTGATCTCTTCATTTTAATTAATGTTTTGTAAATGCAATGGAATGTCTTAGGGAATCTTCCAACCAAAATACTTCCTCATTTTTATTTCTTTTTCCCATATAAGAAAATCAATCCCTTCCAAATCATCTAATATTCAAATTTGACCTTGTTTCTTTAGAATACATGCTGCATGATTCAACAAAGGCATGTAAACATCAAACTGTTTAGAGTCGGCCATAGCAGCATTAATCGTTTGGGGAAAAAATCGGCAAACCAAAAGTTCAGGAGTTTTTGAAAAAATCGGGAAAAAATCGGGAAAAAAAGGGGAAAAATTTGGATTTACAAAAAAATGCAAAAAATGGAAGAAAAACAGTCAAACTGCTTTTTTTTTAAAATTTAATGGCATTTCCATAGCATACAGACATTGAGAGAAAATAAAATACAGAGTTCAATCCATGAATTATAGAAAATAGATTTTCGTTGGTTATATTCATATCGCTGATTACATTGCACAAAACATACTACAATTGCATAAATATCAGATGGTGACAGTTATCAAAATGTCTATTACAATATAGTTTATGACTTTGTACAAAGTCAACCTATAAACTAAGTACAAAGTTCCAAAAAAATCAATTGTAGCAAATGACGTGCTAGAGGGCAGAAGCTCCCGATGATGAAGCTCCTTGTCTATGCTACCACATTTTTCAAACAGTTCACTGCCTTGTCTATGCTACCACATTTTTCATACATGTCTACCAAAGAATTTTATCAAACAGTTCACTACCTTGCTGCTATGGCTAAAAGCCAAAAACGGGTGCTTTCGAACAAACTATGGATGCTTGGAAAAAATATATCAAAGCATAATAATAAACAATAGCATAGACAAGAGAGTGAACTATTTGAAAAAATGCCTCAAAGAAATGTGGTCTTGTGGTGATGGAATGCCATGACAATCCATGTTGCTGCCTTGGTACTATATGGATTGTCATGGTATTCCATCACCATGAGACCACATTTTTTTGAGGCATTTTTTCGAACAAGCTATGGATGCTTGGAAAAAATATATCAAAGCATAATAGTAAGCAATAGCATAGACAAGAGAGTGAACTGTTTGAAAAATGCCTCAAAGAAATGTGGTCTCATGGTGATCGAATGCCATGACAATCCATAGCAATTTATCATGGCATTCCATCACCATGAGACCACATTTCTTTGAGGCATTTTTTCAAACAGTTCACTGCCTTGCTGCTATGGCTGAAAGCCTAAAACAGGTGCTTTGGAACAAGCTATGGATGCTTGGAAAAATTCTACCAAAGAATAATAGTAAGCAACAAGCTATGGTCTCATGATTTATTTTTTCGCGCAAAAATCAGCGTGATGTTATTCGCGTTTTTTTGCAGGTTTTAAACACGTTTTTTGGTGATTTTGCAGTTTTAAACGGGAAGAAATCGTTGACCAAAGAGTCGACGATTTTTTCAAAAAATCGGGGAAAAAATCGTCCAGCCTGCAGATTTTTTAAAAATCGCAATTAATCGGGATTTTTTGCAGATTTATGCTTCTATGGTTTAGACTACACCATTCTAGTGATATCCACAACTAGTTAACTTAGATATCCACATGGAAATTCTAAGAGACTTAGATAGATCAACATTAGATTCCAACTTAGATTTCAACACAAGAAGTCTTAGAGCCATTTAGATATTTACATTAGATTACAACTTAGATATCAATATTAGACAGAAATCCAAGAGTCACCACTTAGATTTTTGCATTAGACTTGACTTGGAGATTTGAACTTGGGTCTCCACAATGAGAACCCAATGATTTAACCAATTGAGCTCAACCCCTTTGACCTATATACATATACATCTATAGATGTATATGTATACACACACACACGTACATTTATTAACAATTTGTTTTATCTTGATAGGTTCCAACAACTACACCCTCTACATCTTTGTCACTTTCCTTCCCACATAGATGAGCACCAATTCATCTATAGGAGTATCAAATTATCAATCCCATTTATTTTCATTGTTGACGAGATTTCATGTATATATATATGCCCACCCACACATGTACATATATTAACAATTTTTTTATCTTGATAGGTTCCAACAACTCTTTTCTACACATCTTTGTCACTTTCCTTCCCATAGAGATGAGCATTTATTTTAATTGCTGAGAATATTTCATTTCAGAATAGCCCATTTCCGATAAAGAGGTTATATCTTCCTTTAAATATTTTGATTGATCTTCCTTGGGATCCCTACATCCAACAAACTTGTAATCACCTCGAACTTTGTTTTTCTCAAAATGTGATTCATCATCACCCTCTAACCACTGAGAGTCAACAGCTAGGTCCAGATCTCATGAATAATCATAAGCTCTGCAAGCTAAGTACCCTAGTATTTCATTCCAAATTTCTGTTCAGATATGCTAATAAATTTTTCAACCATAGTGGAATAATATCATGTCTACAAATTCATATTTAATAGAATTCCAATGTATGTTAGATGAGCTTGCTTGGGGTGCACTCAATGAAAAATCTGCCCACATTATTGGAAGCAGGTTCCTTGTTTTTATTAGGATCCATTTGCCTTAATGGCTATACCTAGTGATATTGAAAGGCATCATTTTTTGGCAAATTCTTCTTCATCACTATCTTTATATCTGACAAGATTTTCCAATTTAATTGTAGAACAATTCTCCACTCAAGGTAAAATGAGCACCAAAATGACCGAATAATTGTTTGCCAAGTATACTAATAAAATTTTCACCAATGGTGGAAGAATATCATGTCTACAAATTTCTATTTAATAGAATTCTATTATGTGTTAGAAGAGCTTGCCTGGAATGAATTTGATGAAAACTCTCACCACATAATATTAGAAGCAAGTTCCTCATTTTTATTAAGATCCATTTGTCGTAATTGCTATACTAGATGACATTGAATGCAATCTTCTTTGGGAAAAATCTTCTTCTTCATCATTATCTTTATATCCTGCAAGATTTTCCACTTTCATTGTAGAATTGCTAGAAAATTTTGAAGACACTCCTTCAGCCAAGGCAAAATGAGCACTAAAATGATGAATAATTGTTTGCTGGGTAAATTCCTCCTTTGCAAGAAGCAACTAGTTCACCAATAGTGAGTCATCACTCCATGCCAATGCTGATATGTATTACCACTTTTCTTGGTTTGGGCAGCCTTGCACTTTGATCCACACAAATCTGGCTTTCCTATTTACTCTTTCATCCACTCATCATGTTTACATAAGCATTTATCCCATACACACGAGGTCAAAACACATAATGAGGTGAACACTAATATAGTAGAAGTAAATCCAACTTGCTTTGAGGTTGGGATTTTTAAGGAGGCAGGGAGCTTTTGGTCCTCATGGACAAGTCCAAGAGGATCCAAAAGTTCTTCCTATTTTTTTATAACACATGCATTTTTTTAAAAAGGTGGCCTTGGTGGGAAATCGGCATGAGTGGGGATCTTTTGCTACCATGGACATGTCCATGGGAGGTCAGAGGTCCAAATTCTAGTTTGAATAAGGTATGAACAATAAAACTTTGAATAGTCTTACAGTGAGTGCTCTAATTCTTTTAGCTTTAAAGTGGAGCAGGTATATAATGAAGGCAGGGACTCATGGACTGCATGGACAATAAAAATTTCCACCGGAACTTATGAAAACAAAATGCTCTAAAGGACTGCATTTTAAATATTAAATAGAAGCAGCTGAATTTGGCTATGGTGAGGATTCATAGAATTCATGGGAATGTCTATGAGGAACCAAAAATCCTACCCTTCTCACTTGAAGACTTAAATAAATATCCAAAGATAAAGTGTTCTTTTAGGAATAATGAACAGAGATGGACTCTCTTTCACTTGCTTCTTGGAAACACAGAGCAAGGAAAAGGAAAAACCAAAATGTTGGCATTTCAATTCACACCTTTGGAATGCGGATTAGAAACAGACAGCTATGCACAGATAAACTGCTCTTCAAATTAGGAGGGGAAGCTCCCTCTTCGTTGATGATGTTTAAAAAAAAGTAAACTAAACTATTACCAATCTTTTTGTTCTTAGCTAAGAGCACAAGGTTATAAAACTCTTTGCATCATAGCTGAGGTTTTCTCTTATAGAACTTCAACTACAACTAGGCCTACTCTAATGACGCTTCTAGCTACTCAAGTAAACTCAGAGCTTGAGAGTTAGAAGTAAACAAGGAATAATTCAACACAGAAGCTCACATAAACTCTTTTCCGATGCACATCCCAAGACTCACTGTACTTTTAGATGCAATCTGAAATAAAGATTATATAAGCAAAACACATAAAACAAAATTTGAGACAGTAAATCAGAGCAGCAAAGCAGGCATAAGATTTCCTTTCTCAAATTTCTAGCAACGATTACACTTCTGGGGTAGTAGATTTGTAGCAATAACAGGCTTACAGTTTAGCGATCAAACCAAAATACACTTGACACATATTACACATAAACTGAGCAATGATTTGCAGCAAAACGCAGGAATGCAAACTTGCACAATCACTGAATAACAAAGTTGCAAGCAAAAGTAGGATCAACAATTTGTTATCACAATAACGGTTAAAGAAAAATGGGCAAGGCTGCCCTTATTTATACACAAGTGAGCAGTAGGGAACTCTAAAATCTCCTTGCTTTTACAACAAGACTTGCCAACATGCAAGCTTTATTTCTAAAACTAAAACTTGACAACTAACTAACAACCTGCTGAAAGCAAAAAGCAGAGAAAGTTCCAACTACTATATTTGATATTTCCTATTTCTCAAAAAATAGATAAGCATGAGACAAGACTAGCAAGAAAACTCGGAAAAGGCATCGAGTTAACTGTTGTTTCTTAGTTCTATTCTTGGAGATCTTCGTTGCCCCAAAAAGGTGTTGATTTTTCTCCAAAAAGTAGATTGTTGGAAAAAGCTAAGGTTTGGGTTTTGTAGAGAATCACATTCCAAAGAGACCCTATTGGTCAGATTCCGAAAAAGCTAAGGGTTTTGTGAAAAAGCGCGGAAAAAGTATGTTGTACCCAAAATAATTTTTTTGGCTTTCTGTATAAATTGAGCTAAATCTTGTTAAAATTCCATATAAAGTCTGTTTTAGGTCAAACCAATCATAGGGTCTTTGTGGGTCTCTGTCAAGGAACACGTGCAAAATTCAGAAAAATCAAAAATTAGGGTTTTACGCCCCTATTTTTAGGGAAACCCCCGAAAATAGGACCTTCCCAGAAATGATTGAAAATGATTTTGATAGGATTAAAAGACTTCATGATCACATTGGTCAAGTCAGAATCATCAAAAGACACGTTTTACTCTAGTTGGTCTATCTCTATTTTTCAGGAACAAAGTTAGGAGCTCCGTAGCCATTAATGGCAGATTGGCTAGTACCAGGTGCTGAAAGCTAAGCTTCAAAAGCTTCAACAAAGAAACCATGGTGAAAATGCTTGAAAAGATGCTCTGCGACGGAGGGGACTTTCAAAAATGAAAAATGCTGAAAATTGACTAAGTCTGGGATTTTCAAAAATGAAAAATGCTGAAAATTGACTAAGTCTGGAGAATGCACGCCTTGCTACCTGTTGTGACGTTTTTCACACATCGCCCCATTGCAAATGGGGACCCCCTATTTTGGCTTTGCTTTTGGTTTGATGTTGGTTTGTTTTTGCTGTTGTCTCTCTCTCGTTCTGTCTATCTTTCTGGGACAGGCCCGCCGTTGAACCATAACGTGAAATTCTGATCAAGTCTAAAATTAGGGTTTAAATGGATTTCTGGTCAAGTCAAAGGTCAAATAAAGAGTGAGTAAATTGAAAGGGAGTGAACTTAATGTTGTTGTCAGCAAACATCCAGCAGGCTTCCGGCCAAGTTTCATCAGAATCTGAGGTACTTACTATTTTTAGTAAGTCTGCTATTCAGGGCAATTTGTCAGCTATTTTGAAATTCCGATCATCACACTGCATTCAGAGTATACCAGGCTGCTTGCATGCCAAATTTGAGCAAAAACGGATAACTTACTATTTTTAGCAGTCCGGCTTCCGGCACGAATTTCAGGGTCCAGATGCAGAGTTTTGCTTTGCATGTCTGGATATTCCTTCTGGGTTTTTCAAGACCTTCGCGATGATATAACATGCAAGACGAGGCGACCACTTTCAGGATTCAGCCTTCCGAGGCTATTTTAGGGTTTGCATGTCAAGGTTTCTTTGCATGTCGAATGATTCCTTATGGGTTTTTCGAGACCTACTACGGAGCGTATGCAAATGAGGATTTCACCAAGAAGGAAACTGCTATTTTAAAGTGTGTGTGTGTCCTAAAATGGCTTCCCGCCAGCCGTAGATCACTTGAGCTGATCGCAGCTGCCACGTAACTAGAGCAAACGGAGATCATTTGATAATGATGCAAAGCAAATTAGGTTTCAGCTCGAGCCTAAAAATAGGCATCAAAGTCAAAATTTCAAAAATCCGTGTAAAACCAATCAGCGACGCTTCGTGCTATCTCATTGCGAAATTTGAGTCAAACGGAGCAATTTACTATTTATAGTAAGTCAAATTGGAAACATGCTAAAAATAGCAAATCAGTTGCATGCGCCAGTATCAGCAGTAAGGTCACGTGGTGAGGATCGCCTCATTCAAATTTCAACTCGATCGGAGCATGGGAGCTATCAGAAACATGAGGTTTCTATTTATAGTAAACCACCCTCACAAACATGCTAAAAATAGCGTGGTGATTAAAAATGGCAGCGCGCCGCATGTGTTAACAGGTTATGAGGATGCTAATACCAAAATTTCAGCCATTCCGAAGCCAGAGGCTAAATTGCAGAACTTACTATAAATAGCAGGGCACGTAGGCTGGCAAGGATGATGAAAAATTTGTCTAACAGGCATAAGAAAATGCGCCCATCTCAGCTAGGGGCGTGGAAAATTTTTGAAAACGAAGTTCATCCTTCACACAAGGCAAAATGCGCCCAAGGTGAGAAAAGTCAAAGAAAGTCAAAGTTTTATCTTGCTCCAGGGGCAAAATGCGCCCAAACTTGAAGAGGAAAAAGTTGAAAATTTTTCTAAGTCTGAGACCTCGTCCTTCACCAGGGGTAAAATGCGCCCAGCTCAAAGAGGCATCAAGAAAAATATTCTAAGTCACTGTTCATCCTCCTAGAGGCCTCAAATGCGCCCATCTTGAGAGAAGGTCAAACAAGTCAAAGAATTTTATCCTCCTCCCATGCTAAAATGCGCCCAAGGAAGAGTTGGTGCAAGGTATTTGAAAAATTTTCTAAGTATGAGTTCTCATCCTCCATCACCTAGCAAATGCGCCCATCTCTCAAAAGGTCAAAAGAGTCAACATCTTCTATCCCTCTCCCTATGTGAAATGCGCCCAAATAAGGGCAAGTAAAGACAAAAACAAGGTGGGGAATATTCCAAAGGAGGTGGCGTTGCAGATTTTCATCCTCCTAGACATGTAAAATGCGCCCAGCAAGCAAAAAGGTCAAAGGGTCAACAAAGTTTATCCTCCTCAAGGCAAGAAATGCGCCCAAACAAGCTCAAGTGAGGACAAAAGGTTAAGGCGTTGGAATCTTCATCCACTACATCATGCAAAATGCGCCCATCCTCCTCTATGTCTCAAATGCGCCCAAAGTTGAGATGTGAAAGGTGAATAAAGGTAGTAAATAAGGTAAAAGGTGGGTGAAAATTCTCTTCTAGGCATGGTGAAAGCTTGATGAATGCTAGGCGTTGAAAGTGTGATGTCCTTCTTCAAGTGTCAAGTGCGCCAAAGTGAGGTGAAATGTGATTAAGGAGTGGACAAGGTGCATGTGAAGTGTTGAAGATGAAATAAGACGTGGTTTCAAAATTTTCCCAAGTGGTAATATTATTCTCCAAATGCTATGCGCCAAGGGTGATAAGTGATGAAGTGTTAGAAAATTTCTTAAGGCATAAGTGTGAAAATTTTCTAAGGCGTGATTTTCCTCTTCAAGTATAAAGGTGGTGAGTGATGGAAAATAAAATTGCTAGGCGTATCCTCTTGTATATGCCATATGCGCCTAAAAGTGTTGAGGGATGATAAGTATGCTAAGGCGTTAGACTTTTAAAATATTCACCTTCAAGTGTGATGCTAGGCTTGTGAGTGCTAAGGCGTGATTCTTCTCAAGTGTGAAATAAAATATAAGATGAGTGACAAGATGATTGCTAGAGCCTTGGAAATTTTATGGAGAATAAAATACAAAGGATGAATAATGCATGCCAGATGAAAAATAAATTAAGTGTGATGCGCCTTCAAGAAAAAATTTTCTAAGTTGATTTTCCCTCGCGGGCAAGATGATCAAAGTTGAGTAAAAATAAAATTTTTCAAGGCAAAATTTTCGAGATGATTCAAGAAAATTTCTAAGGCACAAAATATTTTCTCCCTTAGAAAAATGCCCAAGTCTGGAGAAGTGATAGAATTTTCCCGAAGCGTGAACAGAGTTGCCTGAGGTGAAGTCGGTGAATGCCAGCTGCACAGGATTGGTAAAAATTTTCCAAGTCAGAGCAAAATCCTCAGAGGGGATCGAAGAACGAGGACAAAATTGTTGAAAGAATAATTTTCCAAGGTTCAAAATTCCAGAAAATTAAATGAACCCGCTCGTTGGGTACCCATGGGTTCGATGCGTTCTGGAGAAAATTCTCTTCTGGGTATTGAAGATTATCAGTGAGGAATGGATTTTAGGATCTTCCACAGCTTGCCGATGATCCCGAGGTGAAGATTTTTGATGGGCACCAGGTTGATGAATTTTCCTAAGGGAAAATTTTAAAATTTTCTAAGGCAAGTGTGAAGAAAATGTGTTTTCAAGGTGAAATTCTCCAGATGATGAATTTGAAAGGAGCTGCCTAGGTAAATTTGCTCAAATCCTTCGTGAAGATAGTTTTCTTGAGCCAGAGATGTTGTCAGAGCTCCAGCAGGTGAATGAATTTCTCAAAGATGATACGCCCTTGAAGAGGGTGGATCGAAAAATGGCTAAGTGTTGAAGAAATGTTTTCAAGATGGAAGCTCGAACAAGGTTGAAGAACAACGCCAAGAAGAAGATCAAGAACAGTGTGAACGCGTCTGCAAACGGAATCTTCTAGAAGGATGATGGTGGACATTATGGCGCATTTATTACCCCACTCTCCTTTGTGGCGGTTTTTAGGGCAATATTGTTTAGGGCTGAGGTGGCGCGATTTTGGCCACTCTATTGATTGTAACCCTAGCCGTCTTTTGGGACTTGGCTAGCTATATAAAGGGGGAGTCCCCCTCATTTGTAATTCATTAGAAGTAGATAGTAGACAGTAGAGAAGATTAGAATAGACATAGAGTAGAGGGACAACTTAGAAGTAGCTTAGAAGTAGATTGATAGTGTAGTTTGGAGAAGAAAGAAAGTTTTCCCTTTGAAAACTTTTGAGGAGATTGTTGTGTAACACATTTTATGATAATAGATCTTTTCATTGATGATGGAATTCGTCTTGTCATGAAATGCTCGCAAGGTTTCTTCTTCCTTTCGTATCCAAGTAGCTTAGATTCATGCAAGTAGCTTACTTTGGTGTGTGGTGTTTTACTAAGATAGCTTCGCTTTATTCCATACCACTAGCGGCTTGTTGATGATAAGTTCGCCTTGTGTGGTCAACTGGACATTACCTTGAGTTTAACTTCAGCTGTGATTTATATGCTTATATGCGTCGTTGTGATGGTGTATGCATGTTAAGTCATAATTTGAACATCTTTTGCTATTTCCCTTGAAGATTGCACCGATTTTGCTGAGGCTGTCCGACGGCGGCTAGGTGAAATCCGGTTGAAGTCTATTGAAGTGAAGCTCCACATATCCTGCATTTAGAATAGAACATAAACTTCTTAGGCCCTACACCCCTTTCAATTCAGTACTTGCTGGTTAGAATAGGAAACCCGCACTTCATAGATAAATCTTTCGAGCATTTGAATCCCTTTCTCCACTGCCGAACAATTCTGTAAGTCCCCTTGAAATACCAGCAAATCACATCGAGCCAAACTGAGCCTATTCGCATTAAAGGAACCTTGGAGTTGAACGCATGAACTTTCTGGCAATCTTAGCATGCGGAATACTTTGATCAAGAGAGAATAGGGAAGCCGTTGGCAACTTTATTCTGCGTTGGTGCGGTCACGAAAAACACATCAACACTACCAAGAGGAGGCTATGCAGTCAAATGCCTTAGTCATTTTTCCAAACACCCATACACGATGAACGTGAGACATGAAGAAATGGTGATCTTCGACGGAGGAGATTTTTGAAATTGAAAAAGGTCAAAATTTGACTAACTCTAGAAACGTTACGAAGGAGAAACAAGTTCACGTGCTGAAAAGAACCTTTTTCAAGCAGGGGCGCCCATGATCTTTAAGGGTCAAATGCAGTCTGTTAGATCATCCAAGGCAGTCATCCTCGGCGTTTGCTTGTTGGCTCGACAACGAAACAAACATCTAGATCATCTGATGAGTCGATCATAAGCAATTGCTGACGAAGTGAAAAGAGGCAATTGAAGAAATATCAGGAAATGACTGTCAAAGGTGAAGATCAAAGCAAAAAAGAGCCTTTTCCAAGGAAAGGCGCCCTTCTTTCTGGACCTCTAGATGTTGTCAGATGACTAAAGGCCTCCTAGGACAATCTTCTCAGTCTATGTAGATCTCGACAACGCAATTGTGAGCACAGACATCTGACCAAACAATCAACGAGTAATCAAGATCAAACCAGGGCACATTTCAGAAAACGATAACTAAGCAGAAGAGAAAAAGTGCCCTTTTCAATGAGGGGCACCCTTGAATAAAGGGACCCCAAACTGACTTCTGAGTTTTCCAACTCCAGTCATCTTTGGCGAAACGGAGCTGGCTACCTGACGAGATATCAAACGAGATCATCTGATTCTCCGATCAACGAGAAATCCAGATCAAAGCATGAGAGGTCAATTCAAAAGGCTGAAGAACGAAGATTGAAAATTCACCAAGGCAAAAGAAAAAGCGCACTTTCTTGGAAAAGGCGCCCTTTCTTTTGAGGCCTTGTACTTAGCTTTTTGCCATCATGTCTCCTAGGCACTTCTCTTCAAGTTGGATCCAGCTCAACAGTGAATGTACCAGCAACAGCTCAGGATCAACAGATCAAGCTAGATTCAAGATCAAACTGAGGTCATTCAAGAGAGAAAATAATAAAAAACTTGCAAAACTCAAAAGGGATGCCTAGAAGAAGTCAAAGGCCAAGTTGTTGAAAAAAGTCAAGATATTTTGAGATAAACTTAGCTAATACACTCCACGATCAATGGAAATCACCTTTTTGAACTTCAGATCAAGCCAAAATCACTTTTGATCATGAGTTAGGTTCACAAACTTGTGGATCTAAGGCTTGAGTCTATGTAATCAAGGTATAGGCATCCCACTTCATTATTTCATTGTAGGTTGATGATCAAGAACAGCCATTAGCTCGACGCCAATATCCAAAGATCTTTTTGATCTGTGATCTGATCTTCTTTGAAATAAAACTTCAACTTTCGTTTATTAAAGATTGATCTGCTGATTAATCTCCAGGCATTTCAGACCGGATCTGATGCCGACCATTTAAACTTGTTGCCCCTATTTTCGGGGGTTTTTTCCCAAAAAGTTTCAGAATCAAAATTCTAAGAAACTGGGCTTGTTCAGCATTGAAGCACGAACAAAACCCATGTGCCAGACTTTTTCCAGAAAAATACTTCTCGGCAGGGCGCTATTTTCAAGGGTTTTTTCAGAAGTTGTCTGGACTCTGAACACGTCTGTGTTTACAGTCAACAGGCGAGTACTTCTTCACAGAATGACAATTTGGCATCCTTGGGCTCCAATTGAACAACCAGACCTTGCACCAACAACTCTCCAACCAGATCTTACACATATTGCTAGAGAGCAAACAGACATCATCAGCAGTTTGCGGATCTTTATCTTTGAAAAGAATACATCTCCCACTCAGTGGAGAGCCGCAACAATTACTCTGGACGAAGAAGAAAGAAAGGTTGCTCTTGTAGCAGAAAGACCAATATTACCACCTCCCGCATGGCAGTAAGCACCCTGGCTTGCCAGCTGCGAAGAGGTCATTCCAAGCACGGAGCCGCCAAAGTTACCAAGAGCAATAGCTTGCACAAGAAGAGATGTCGTGTCATCAAAGCATTGACTATTCGGAAACGGAAGAAGTCAACACATGGATCAAGGAGCTGTTGACTAGAAATGGTGAAGTGTGAAAAGACATCTAGGAAGGACGTCCTACCTTCCAATTGGCATTTATGATACTTGAAGTTGACTTGATGCCTCATTCCAAGTCAACTCAAGAAGGCATTAAATATAGTTGGAGTTAACTTGATATCCCTTTGCAAGTTAACTCCATATCCCTTAAATCATGCATTGTCAGATCCCACTGATTAAGGATGTCTAATCGACTTCCATGATTTGTGGATCTTAGATCTCCACTAAATGTGGATGTCTATTTTGGAGGGATACTTACATTAAAGTTCACCTTTAGTTTACTTTCAGTCAACTGAAGTAGTTTCCAGTTGACTCTTTGTTTACTTTCAGTTAACTGAAGTAGTCTTCCAATTAACTGCTTGTTCCCCCTTTTTAGGAATAAATCTTGCTAATTGATTGGTAAGAACTCATTGTTAACTCAAGGAGATTTTGGGGTTGCCCACTCCTTTGAGTTCTATAAATAAGAGCCTTGGGCTCATTGTTTGTTTAACTTTTACTTGCTATGCAAAATTGCTGCGCCATTGTTGCCAATAGCTTTGAAAGCGGATATTTGTTCACTCTTGGATGAGAGTTCGTTGGTTGATTGTAATTGTGCATGATTTCGTGCCTTTGCTATCCCAACCTTTGTAATTCGTTGATAAAGCTTTGAAGAAGAATATCAGAAGGCGCTTGCATTTTGATCAACCTATTTGAGTTATGTCTACGTCTTGTATCTAATAACTTGTTGTTTCATTTCCCTCCTCGGATAGGGGTTCCTCCTCCTTGGATATTTTTCATTGACAGTTGTCGTTCGTTGTTGTTTAATGTATTGTACTTCGATCTATACTTCGGATAGGGGTTCCTCCTCCTTAGCAAGATTGTTGGCCAAGACATCGTCAATTTGTTGTTTCTTGTAAACCATTTCCTAGCCCATACCTCGGATAGGGGTTCCTCCTCCTTGCAGGTCTCAGATCTAGTTTACCGTAAAGAGTGTTTGCTTGTACCAACCTTATCCCGGTATATACCTGAGAGTTCAGAGCCTCGGTCATATTCTCAGGAGACGGTGAATTCAAGTGATCCAACCAACCCATTCCCGCTCCTTTACCCTCATGCTCTGTTTACCTTGAAGGTATTGGATAGATAAAAGCTAGAATAGTCGTAGTTAAGATCTGCCGAAACCAGAGAAAAATCTTAGCTACGACGCATTGTGTTTGTGCACCCTTGTGTCCTACCGCTGAAGTACAAAAAGATAGGAACCTTAGTTAACCATTCCCTTACTTATGCATTGCTTTTAGCAGAGAGGGGCTTCTCCTCTTTAAATAACGAAGAATTGTTGCAAAACATTTGAAATAGCTGAACGTTTACAATCAGCACTCCAGAGGTGCTAATTTAAACGCCAACAAAGTAGATTCTTGAAAATATAAAATTTTCCAATCTTCAAGAGGATCAAAAAGCAAGTGGACCTAGATTGATGAAATTTGAAATACATGACCCCTGTTTTTTGAAATGCGATGCCTTGGAAAATTAAAGCATGAAAAAGCAAGCCTCTGTGCAACCCAATCCTGAATCCATGAAAAAAACTGAAAAAGCACCCCGTTTGAGCCTCTAAATCTTGAAAAGCAGAAAAATGGTATCTTTCTTCCTTTGAAGGTCAACTTGCAAAATGTGAAGAATGAATGCTAGAAGCCTTCTTAAATAGATGTTGAGGATGAAAAAGCATTTTATTCTTCAAGCTTTAAATCTTTGAAGCCAATCCGGAAGCAGGTATGTCGAATGTAGACACTGTTTTGAATGTCAGATTGATGAAAATTGAAAACTTTCTAAGGCATTGATTCTTGGAAGCCCCTGGCTAGCTGGGGCGCTAGGAACCTTAGTTAACCATTCCCTTACTTATGCATTGCTTTCAGCAGAGAGGGGCTTCTCCTCTTTAAATAACGAAGAAGTGTTGCAAAACATTTGAAATAGCTGAACGTTTACAATCAGCACTCCAGAGGTGCTAATTTAAACGCCAACAAAGTAGATTCTTGAAAATATAAAATTTTCCAATCTTCAAGAGGATCAAAAAGCAAGTGGACCTAAATTGATGAAATTTGAAAAACATGACCCCCGTTTTTTGAAATGCGATGCCTTGGAAAATTAAAGCATGAAAAAGCAAGCCTCTGTGCAACCCAATCCCGAATCCATGAAAAAAACTGAAAAAGCACCCCATTTGAGCCTCTAAATCTTGAAAAGCAGAAAAATGATATCTTTCTTCCTTTGAAGGTCAACCTGCAAAATGTGAAGAATGAATGCCAGAAGCCTTCTTAAATAGATGTTGAGGATGAAAAAGCGTTTTATTCTTCAAGCTTTAAATCTTTGAAGCCAATCCGGAAGTAGGTATGTCAAATGTAGACACTGTTTTGAATGTCAGATTGATGAAAATTGAAAACTTTCTAAGGCATTGATTCTTGGAAGCCCCTGGCTAGCTGGGGCGCCTAAGCATCCCAAACTTAGCCATTTTCTTGAAATTTTCAACTTTTGCTTGCTAAAATGCATCCCTTTGATCTTCGATTCTGGATGCTAGATGAATCTTGTGAACTAATTGATGGACTCGTCGCGAAGCTTGATCAAATCTGGAAAGAATGTTCTAGAGGTTGCAACTTCTAAAAACCATTTTTGAGCTCTCAAAATCTTGGGCGCCCCTGGCTAGCTGGGGCACCCAACTCCTCCAAAGTTAGCCATTTTTCTATGATTTTCAACTTTTAAATTTGACCTTTTTCTATTCCTCATGATCTGCTCCCCGTTCAATCTGAAATATCTAGTGATTGATGAATTTGATGGTCTGGTTGAGATATCCATTGCAAAGCTTGAAGAATTCTGAAAAAGATGACTGACTTTCCAAACCCTAACAATAATTTATGAGGGCTCAAAACCCTAGGCGCCCCTGGCTAGCTGGGGCGCCCAAGAATCTCAAAGATAGAGTTTTTTTTGATGTTCTTCATGATTTTCAATTTCTCCCTCTGACGAAGCACCTCAATTTGATCCAGAATTCTCGCAGTTTGGTAGATCCTGGAAACTTGCTAATGGATTCGTTGCGAAGCCTGAAGAAGACGGAGAAATGTTCAAAACTGAAAACCCTAAAAACTGCTTTTGATGGCCCTAAATGTTGGGTGCCCCTGACTAGCTGGGGCGCCCAACTCCTCCAGAGTTAGTCATTTTTGAAGATTTCGTTATTTCTAGTTTGCTCCTTTGATGCAACCTTTTTGTTCGATTTGAAATTCTAGTTGTCTGATTGATCTAATGACCCGATTGATAGATTCACTGTGAAGCCAAAAGAATTCTGAGAAAGATCCCTAGAGTGGAAAACCCTAACAACTGCTTTTGGTCCCTTGAAATCTTGGGCGCCCTTGGCTAATAGAGGTGCCTTTCTTCTCCAGAGTTAGTTTTTATTCTTAGATTTTTTTAAAACTTTTTACTTTTCTCTTCGTCTCTGTTTTGCATTTTCTTGTTGCTCGTACATCGAATGTCAGGAACTAAAAATATTCTAACTCAGAATTGTTGTCCCTCATTTTTGACTTGTTAAAAATTGGGATAACCTATCAAAATTTTGATAAAATTTGAAGATTTTATCTTCTAAGGCACGTTTTATGAGGTGCAAAGGTTAGAAAATTTCAGTTTTGGGTCTATAGTCCTTTTGGCTAACATCTTTCACTCACTCTTGTCCGTTTTCGTGAAATTCTGAGTCATTTTTAGTGTGTTTTTGGTCAATTTCGGGTTTTTTTAGGCAACTCAGCAGAATAGGGAAATTTAAGCCTAAGAGCAAAATTGCTAAATGTCCAAAAAATCCCGAAAATTGCTAAATGTCCAAAAAATCCCGAAAATTGTTGAATGTCCAAAAAATCCTGAAAATTGCTGAATGTCCAAAAAATCCTGAAAATT
>VDFB02120740.1:0-24306 GCA_007258455.2 Sequoia sempervirens | reverse complement strand
CATTGAAATTGTGCTCCCTTAATTGCTCTTTTGCACAATATATTAACAAAAGATAGTTCAACTTCTAAATTACATAACATAAATTAACAAAAATATATGAAAACTTAAAAGGAGTGAAACTAAATCACTACTATTGATTGATTGTTGTTAATTATTGATTTCCTTCATGCAACTACTCTCTGCAAAAGTGTTCAGTGTAATAGTACAAATTTTCTAGAAAAACCTATGATAGAGATTTTTGAAACCATTAAGCATCTGTACAGTTTTACTCCAAGTTTTACACATGCAAATGTACAAACCACCAAAAGGTTTAAATTTAGGTATTTCATCAAGCAAAGGACAAGTGACATGGACAATCAAATGATAATTTGGGAACATCTAATACATCCTAAGTTTGCTTGATGGTAAAGGCACGAGTAATTCATAATCAATAAGCACTTCATTTAACTACTTACAAACCTTTTACCTACATTTAGTACTCCTCACATGCATTCACATCACTTCAAACATGTTTAGCTGTTTGAATGTGTGGTTCCAAATGCCACAAGTGGGGTATTTCTTTAGTCCTCAACATAGATGCTTCAATTGATACGTGGTCAGTAATGTTGAGCCAAGAATTTCTACATGGAAAAGCAAAATTTGTGGATACAAGTTTCATACATTTTCACAAAGTAAAAAGAACTAACACATATATAAGAAGGAGATTTTGGTTGTTAAAAGAGGAATTGAAAATCTTAAAATATTCCTCAAGCCCAAACATTGTGCAAGCAAAACAAATAGTTAGCCAATAAGAAATTTGTTAAGGAAAAAAACAAACATAGATTTAGCCCAAGGGAGAATTGTTGGATGGTATTTTGAGTTCCAGAGTTATAACTTTGATATGCAATGGGTTAAATGGGAAAAGAATTCCCTTGCTGATGCTTTAACTAGAGATCTCAAAATTATTGTAGTCATCACAATAGATCCCACAGATCCACTTATTTGCCAAGTGAGATTCTAGTTATTCTATTAACCAATAGGTATGCTAATAGGTGGATCAAAATGATTAAAAAACTAAAAAGGGATACTTGGGAATATAATATAGAAAGACAACATTTCTATATTATAGATGCTCTAGACCTTTTGGAAGCACAAATTATCTTAGAAATGCTTTCTCATTTGATCTTGTGATCATACTTATCATCAGGCCAGTGTTTACCTAAACATTGATCAAAAATTATAATTCTCTACTCAATCAGAGTAGTAAATAGTTTTTTTTTTGGTAGTTTCCTTTTGAAAATTATGCTGATGCATATGGAGCTGTATTAGATGAAGAAATGGTTGATTTCCACAATTTAATTAAGTTTGTAAAATTTAAATTTTTTGGTAGTTTTTACATTTGCATATGTTATAGATCAAATATTATTAAGTTACCCCATAAATATTATATTACTGGGCCCAACTTAAAATAATATTATCATTCATTTCCCTTGGTTTATCCTTTAGCCTATGAGAAATGATGATATGCTAGAGGTCTCTCCATGGTTCTAATTTGGAAAAAGGGGACATGACAATAACTGATGAGTAATTTACTGATTTTTAACTATTATTGCACAACTAACTACATGATTGCATGACTACATAACTGATGGGTAATTGATATGCTGCTAATGATGATTGCGCAATTGGTGAAGACCTAGCTTATTTTTAATGTGTTGATAACATACATCATTCTAATCAACAAGAGGTCGCAAACCACTTAGCTTGGTCTTTAATTGACCCTGATTACAACTGCTATACTAAATAAGCCTGTAGGGCCATAGCAGCCTGTAATAGTTTTAACTAGAGGGCCATGTTAATAGCCCAAAAGTAGACTAATTTTGAGAAGCCTTATAGTTTTCAATCATTTTTCCAGTGTTAAATTTAGTTTCTTTGGTTAATGTACTTATTATGTAGAATTTTATTAATTGTTAGCATACTTCTGTGGAATTTTATTGATTGTGTATGCACAAGCAGGTTGATGAGAATGGGTTTGTAAAAAGATCAGCTGCTAGTATGTTGAATGGAAAATAGTTTGCTTCTCCAAACACGGTGACTTTTGTGATGACCTAAATGAACACATTTTATCATATTTTATGTGTTCTATGGTATTGAATATTAAATCTTACAATTTTTTATTTTTCTCAATGAGATATTGATTGAGCTGCATGTAGCTACTATAATCTAAAGATAAAAGTGTCCAAGTTTATTAGTTTATGTTATTCATGCATAAAAATTTGTTGGAAGCCTTTATGCAAGTTTAGTAGGAACATGGATAATGTGTTATTTGTTGGAAGCCTTTATGTAAGTTTATGTTATAATGTGTTATTTTTTTCTTTTTGCAGGAATGTATTGATAAACTCAAAGAAGGAGATAAAGTTAAGGTGTTGGATCCATTAGATGGTGATGTTGTGGGAATTGGGCAGATTCACTCCCTATCTTTTGTACATGGAGTCAACTTGAAAGGAACAATGGATGCAAATGTAAACATTTTAAAGGTCACAAGTAACATACCCCTTGTTTATGAAGACAAAATAGATGGAGTTGTTCATCCAGCAGGAAGAGGTGGAACCCCAAATGAGGTACTACCAAGGCCAAAAAATGACATAGTTAAACATAATATCAAGTGTGTTGCTAGGACATTCCTGGCTCACTATTTATGTAACATTAATATGTTGTCTAGGATCTTAATTATCTACAAGCTGTATTTGGAAAGAGTTGGTAGGACAACTTTGACATTTTTTATTACATATATACCTTTGACACTTGGATATTTTGGCAACTGCATTATATATATTGATATATATTTGCACACTCTTTTATTGTAGATTACCTTTATTTATAATGATGTTGAATCAATCTTTTAATTTTAGTATGTTGTAGCTTGTATGCATATGTAATATTTTTATTTACTTTTATGTTTTAGTTCAAATTTAATATTATGTTAGTTTTGCATTATAAAATTTATGGTATTTAATAAATTATTGATTTCATGATTATATTTACTACCAATTAATGGAAACTAGTAAATAAAATGACTAAATTACCGACTCAAAAGCATGAGTAGGAAGTACACCAACTGCATGTTGAGGTTCTTTTGTGCCCTCTCTCAACACTCTTATCACCACACCCTCAAATATTCCGTATGTAAGAAAACCCACCGCTATCTTTAAATCTCGCAATTCCGAGGGACCAGTGTAATCATCTCAAAACATGCTCTAACAGACCACAATCAAACACTATAGCCATTATTAGCACTTAGGAAACCCCATGAGTTCATTCCTCAATTAGTAGACCTCTTTAAACCCAATTTCTTGTAGCACTACTTGGTAGGACAGTCCAATTAATTCTCACCCACAAACCTATCTGATAGAACCATGGTTGATTGAGAAAACACAATCTCAATGCTCAAGCCTTTGTCTTAAGAACTCCTTTAGGTGCTAATTCATTCAACCTACAGCCTATAGGTCCTTTGTTTGTTTGAGGCACCCCCGGTTTACCTTAGCAACCCTGTTATCATTGCAAATATGCTACTTCAAAATGTTATTTGGTACTCTTTCTTCCACTTGCACTATCTAGCCTTTTATTCCTCAAAATACCAGTCACTCCTCCACTCTGCCAACGTTGTTACCAAAGTCACCTTTTCCAATGCTTAAACAATCACCAAGCTTCCGTTCTCCATTGGTTTCCTGAAAAATAGAGTTCTTGGTTCTTGGGCAGGCTACAAGCCTCAAACCCTTTTAGCCCTCTCAACTCAAAGGACAGGCTAGAACTATTCTATTCCCTCTAATTGTGCCAATATTTTTATTGTTTCTCTGGTTCTTTTTCCAAGCTCTGATAGCTTCTTTGGAGATTGATGCCTTTTTCTACCCGTACAAGGGAAAAATCCAACCTAGGGTAACCTAGGGTTTCTTAAGGCTTTTCATTGGCCTATTCTGCCTTTTCTGACCACAAAAGCATCAAAGAACATTTTGTATACTGTTCTACACCTTCTAAGCACTGAATTCAATCACAAAACACATTAGATATTAACATTTCACACCCCTGCTACGTTGGGATTTCTGCCCTCTTGACTGTCTTTTCTAGTCGGGTCCCCAAACTCTCCTAGAAATAGTCATTCTGCTTACCAAAATAAACTCTAAAGACTATTATATGTATAATATATACAAAAATGGAGTTTAGCATTGTTCCCTCAATGTCCATACTGCCTGGCGTGTTCAAAAACAACACTAAAACTCCATTATTCTGGTATTTACAGTCCAAAATAGAACTAAAAGAAAAACACAAATCTTACAAAAAGCAAAAAAATGATGGAGAAACTATCTAAAAATGACAAGACATAACTTAAAAACATGGCTTTACATGCTCTTAAACAAATAAAATGTTTATTCCATTCAGTTGTTTGTTGTTTCCAACACAAAAACAAAAATCTGCAATTTTCACATTAAAAGAAGGAAGAAAAAAAACGTTGTTCTTGTTCTTTTTACAAAAACTGCCAATACAAAAAGCCTCCAACCCCCTCAACAGCTTGATATATTTCTTTACATCATGAAAAATAAGTTAGGTTTTTCTGTTTCAGGCTCCAAAATGACAAAACAATTCTCGTTTGAAAAACACACTGTGTTTTCCAGTTTTTGCCTAAAACTTAGGAAACGCCTACAAAAGACTTCCCAATTTATTTTTAATTTTATCTAAGCTCTAAAAAGGTCCCCTTACACATCCTAAAATGAATTAGGACCTTGCACAACAAAAAGGAAATGATTTAAAAGCAAAACATCAAAATATGCTTATTTTTAAGGTAGGTGCTCTTGCACCATTCTCCCCCTCTCAGCACAAAGATGAAGAACTGAAATGTGGTATTAGTTTCAGGTCAATTACAAGCTTCTTGAATTGATCTTCTTGTACCCATGTAGCCTCTGAGTCAAGTTTTCTCTTCCACTTGATAAGGTGCTCCATGTATACCTTATTCATTGTTGCTTTCTTCACCCTGAACTCCAAGACCTTCTCTGCCTGAGCTTTCTCTTGACTTGGAAGGGGTATATTACTGATATCCTAAAATATTTCCTAACTATTCTAAAATCCATCATTGACTGTAGCCTTGTACCTAATCAAATCAACAATGTTGAAGACTGGAGTTATGCCCAAATCCGATGGAAGTTCCACCTTGTACGCATTCTTTCCATACTTAGCTATCACCTTGCATGGTCCTACCCTCTTCATTTTCAATTTGGTGGAAATCCCCTTCTTCAATTTGGATTTTTTGAGGTGAACCATCACATAATCACCCACTTGAAACTACACATCTCTTCTTGTCTCATCAACTTTGTCCTTCAACTTTTGTGTTGCTGCTGTGATTGTCCTTTTAACCTGTTCATGAATCTCCTTCATGGTTTGAGTGAATTCTTCTACATGTCCACTCCTATTCTCCATTGTTCCAAGGTCTCTGAGCTCACAAATTCCCCTTGGATGCATCCCATACACAACTTCAAATAGGCTTTTCTTGTAGTCCATATTCCTTTGTCAAGCACCTCAATAGGTTACCTAACACTCTGTTAACCACCTTAGTTTGACCATCAGTCTGAGGATGGTAAGCTGATCCAAATGACAAATTAGTTCCCAATATGCTCCATAGTGTTTTCCAAAAATGGCTCATGAACTTCACATCCCTATCAGAAACAATACTCAATGGCAATCCATGAATTCTCACAAATTCCTTGAAAAAGAGATGGGCAATATAGCTTGCATTGTGTGTAGTTTTGCAAGGAATAAAGTGACTCATCTTGCTAAATCTGTCCACAACTACAAAAACACTGTCAAAACCAGATTTAGTCTTGGGAAGTCCCACCACAAAATCCATGCTCACACACTCCCATGGTCTGTTCGGAATAGGCAAGGGCTGATATAACCCAACATTGCTAGTTGCCCCTTTGGCTCTCATGCAAACAACACAGTGTTCAACATACTTTCTGACATCTCGTGCTAACTTAGGCCAATAGTAAAACCTTTGTACTAGCTCTAAAGTTTTGGTAATACCAAAATTCCCACTAAGACTACCATTGTGTTTTTCTTTGATCAGATTTTCTCTCATTAATCCTCTTGGGACACACAATAGATTACCCTTGAATAACAACCCATTTTGCAATGTATACTCAGCATATTGACTGTGAAAATGATTTGCAAAGTCTGAACATACCTTGTAGGCTTCGGAAAAGTCTTCATCATCACCATAGAGATCTTTAAAACTTTCCAATCCAATGCTTTTTAAACTTCCTATAAACTTCCTAACACTAGTGCACATATACCACTAAAACTCCTTATAAACTTCCTATAAAACTGAGCCAAACCATGAAAACTTCTTACCTCAGTTGTTGTGGTTGGTGTAGGCTAGTTTAGGATGGCTTCTACCTTACTTGGATCCATCTTCAGCATTCCTTTGGATACCACAAAGCCTAGATACACAAGCTCTTGTTTGAAGAACTCACACTTCTCAAGGTTGATTGCCAACTGTTCTTCTTGCAACCTTTTGAGTACCATCTCTACATGCTTCAAATGCTCTTCTACTATCTTACTAAAAATTAGTATGTTATCAAAGTAAACTACCACAAAAATCCCTGTGAAATCTTTAAGCACCTCTTTCATTAGTCTCATGAACGTGCTAGGGGCATTTGAGAGGCCAAATGGCATCACTTTCCACTCATAAAAACCATCATTTGTCTTAAAAGCTGTCTTCCATTCATCACCTTCCTTAATTCTGATTTGGTGATACCCGCTTTTAAGATCTAGCTTAGTGTAGAATTTTGCACCTCCAAGGCAATCCAATAAATCTTCAATCATAGGTATTAGGAATATATACCTAATTGTGATTCTATTAATTGCTCTAGAATCAGTACAAAGTCTCCATTTACCTCCTTTTTTTGTTGCCAAAACAACTGGGACTGTACATGGGTTGATGCTCTTTTGGATTAGACCTTGATTCAGCAACTCTTCCACTTGTCTTGCCACCTCTTGGTTCTGCTTAGGTGTAAGCTTGTATGCTGCTTTGTTAGGAAATGAGGCTCCAGGTATGAAGTCAATTTGATGACTTATTGCTCTCTTGGGTGGTAGAGTTGATGGTGTTCCATCACTCACTATGCTCTTGTATTTGTCAAGCAAGTTTTGGACTGCTGCTGGTAACACTGTCCTTTCATCCTTTTCCTCTTCTTTGGGCTGCATCATGATCACATACCCTTCATTCCCTTGGTGTAGATCCTTGATGAACTCTTTGCCACTCCTCAACATAATGTTTGGAACCTTGGATTGCCCTTCATCATCCTCAATCAACGATTGCAACTTGAAGGTTTTTCCATCCTTCATGAATTCTATGGTATTATCCTTTCCATGATATACAACACCTCTATCATATTGCCATGGCCTACCAAGAAGAAGATGGCATGCATCCATGGGCAGTACATCACAAATCAGCTTTTCTTTGTAGCCTCCAATCGAAAATTCCACGGTAACCTGCTCATTCACTATGAAACTCTTCCCTTTGTTCAACCATGTGACTTTGTAGGGATTGGCATGAGGTACCTTCTGCAATTTTAACTTATTTACTACCTCCTCAGAGATGATATTGTCCATAGAACTAGAATCTACAATAACCTTGCATACCTTTCCCAATATCTTGCACCCTGCTCTAAACAAAGCTCTCCTTTGCTTGGGTTCTTCCTTGACCAGTTGTCTGATCAGCAATCTATTAAACATCATATTTTCACCTACTTCTGATTCTATGTGACTAATCTCAGGTTTCTTTACACTCATGGTGTCCTCTTGTGCATAAGCTACTCTTTTCTCATTGCTAGATGAAGCTTTCTCTGGGCACCTATAAGTTGGATGGCCTAGCTGATTGCAGTTATAACATTTCATGGTGGCAAAGTAAGAGTTACCTCTACCTGCTCCTCTACCTCTGTTCGAACCCCCTTGAGGTCCTCTTCCTCTATTAAATCCTCCTCTTGATGAGGTTTCACCTCCATGCTCAGTAAGCTTGGATTCTCCTTGGTTTTTTTGTTCACCACCTCTTCCTTGGTAACCTCCACGCTGTCCTCTTTGATCTCTGCCTCTTCCTCTACCCTTAGAGGATTGATCATGCTTCCTTTTGTTCCTCTCTTCAATCTTGATAGCTAGCTGATAACATTGGTGGACTGTCTTGGGGCTGAGAAAAGCCATCTCTTCCTCTATATTTCACTTCAAACCATTGAGGTATCTAGCCACTTTTAGGCTCTCATCTTCTGCCACATTTGATCTCAAACAAAGCTTCTGAAACTCTTCCATGTAGGTGTTTACATCTTGGTCTTTTTGTCTTAAACTCTGCCTCTTCTTGTGGAGCTGAATTTCATAATCATCTGGCATATAGGCTTCTTTCACTTTAGCAACCATTCCTTTCCAAGTTGATATGGGTTGCTTACCTTGTTTCTCCCTTTCAATCTAGACAAATTTCCACCAAGTTAATGCTAATCCTCTCAACTTTGATTTTGCAACCTTCACCTTATGTGCTTTTGTAACTCCATCACATTCGAAGTGATTCTCCATTCCATCTATCCAGTCCAAGACCAGATCAGGATCCATCTTTCCATGGAATAGGGGTACACCCTCAAGTCCTTTTCCACTTAGGGCTTTTAATGCCTTCAAGAAAGGCTCCTACTCCAAAACAAGGTTAGGTTCAGGGACTTTTTCCTCCTCTGCAACCTCTTCTTCTTTTGGCACTTTGCCTTCAAGTTTCACCTAGTTCAGTGCCGCTTCAAGCTGCTCTATTCTTTCCTTTAGAGATTTGTTATCCTCTTATTTCTCTTCAACCAACTTGGATAACTGTGCATTTTTCACCATCTTTGGCAGTTCACTTGATTCAACTTCCTCTGACATATAAGCTGTTGCTTCCCAAATCTTTCACTACTCTGATACCAATCTGATAGAACCAGGGTTGATTGAGAAAACACAATCTCAATGCTTGAGTCTTTGTCTTAAGAACTCCTTTAGGTGATAATTCATTCACCCTACAACCTATAGGTCCTCTATTTGTTTGAGGCACCCTCGGTTTACCTTAGCAACCCTGCTATCATTGCAAAACTGCTGCTACAAAACGTTATTTGGTACTCTTTCTTCCACTTGCACTATCTAGCCTTTTATTCCTCAAAATACCAGTTACTCCTCCACTCTTCCAATGTTGTTACAGGGGTGTGTGGCACTTTCCAAAGCCTCCAAAGTCACCTTTTCCAATGCTTAAACAATCACCAAGCTTTCGTTCTCCATTGGTTTCCTAAAAAATAGAGTTCTTAGTTCTTGGGCAGGCTACAAGCCTCAAACCCTTTTAGCCCTCTCAACTCAAAGGACAGGCTAGAATTCTTCTATTCCCTCTAATTGTTCCAATATTTTTATTGTTTCTCTGGTTCTCTTTCCAAGCTCTCACAGCTTCTTTAGAGATTGATTCCTTTTTCTGCCCGTACAGGGGAAAAACCCAACCTAGGGTAACCTAAGGTTTCTTAAGGCTTTTCATTGGCCTATTCTGCCTTTTCTGACCACAAAAGCACCAAAGAACCTTTTGTATACTATTCTACACCTACTAAGCGCTGGATTCAATCACAACACACATTAGATATTAACATTTCACACCCCTGCTATGTTGGGATTTATGCCCTCTTGACTGTCTTTTCTAGCTGGGTCTCCAAACTCGC
The DNA here is from genome assembly GCA_007258455.2 of Sequoia sempervirens. Lineage (NCBI taxonomy): Eukaryota > Viridiplantae > Streptophyta > Pinopsida > Cupressales > Cupressaceae > Sequoia > Sequoia sempervirens. The sequence continues at coordinate 14,581 of VDFB02120740.1, read as the reverse complement.
CTAGAAACAGTCATTCTGCTTGCCAAAAAAAACTCTAAAGACTATTATATGTACAATATATACAATAGTGGAGTTTAGCATTGTTCCCTCAACATCCACGCTGCCTGGCGCCTTCAAAAACAACCCTGAAACTCCATTATTCTGGTATTTACTAGTCTAAAACTAAACTAAAAAAAACACAAATCTTACAAAAAGAAAAAAAATGATGGAGAAACTATCTAAAAATGCCAAGACAGAACTTCAAAACATAGCTTTACATGCTCTTAAAAAAATAAAATGTTTATTCCATTCAGCTGTTTGTTGTTTCCAATGCAGAAACAAAAATCTACAATTTTCACATTAAAAGAAGGAAGAAAAAAAATGTTGTTCTTGTTCTTTTTACAAAAAATGCCAATACAAAAAGCCTCCAACCCCCTCAACAGCTCGAGAGCTTTCTTTACATCATTAAAAATCAGTTAGGTTTTTCTGTTTCGGGCTCCAAAATGACAAAACAATTCTCATTTGAAAACACACTGTGTTTTCAAATTTTTGCCTAAAACTTAGGAAACGCCTACAAAAGACTTCCCAATTTATTTTTAATTTTATATAAGCTCTAAAAATGTCCCCTTACACATCCTAAAAGGCATTAGGACCTTTCACAACAAAAAGGAAATGATTTAAAAGCAAAACATCAAAATATGCTTGTTTTTAAGGTAGGTGCTCCTGCACCACTATATCTAATGTAAAATACCATTTTTAGGAAAGTATAATATACCTCTACAAGGAAAAAAAATATCACTTCTTGAAATTGATTAGAAAAGCAACCATGGACCAACCTATTGATGTCCTCAAGAGGCCTAATTGAGTGCACTCGACTGGTTTTTGGTTACCTAGGCTCACCCCTTCTCCCCAAAGCCTTTTTTCAAACTCCTATAGGCTACTTACAACTATTTCAATCATTCCTAAGTGCCACCTTGAAGAAAAAATCTCTCAAACAAGCAAAACTCAAATTTTTGCTTTACAAGCTAGGCCTATCACATGAAGATGCCAGGCCTAGATCAGTTTGCAACTTTCCCAAAACATTTGGCCATTATCCAAAACCTTTAAAAAATGAAAATATACAGAAATACCTTCCATCACACAAGAAATTAGCAACTATACACCATGGGAGTGGAAGATAGAACCATTTTTTGGCCAAACCCTAGTTTTGGGGGTTTTTTGACCTACTGTTGCTAAAACAAAGATATCTCCACTTATACTAGATGAAAATTCACCAAACCAATTTCAAATGAAAGCTGAAACTCTCCTCTTTCCAACCATAATAGTATTGAGCTTGTACAGATCATACAAAGGTCATACCATGTGTTTTAGCAGCAAATTTACACATAAATTTCTAGAAAATGACCACTTTTTCATTAGAACTTCAAAAAAAATGATTCAACAGCCATTCCTTGACCATGAGAGGCTTATTTAACATCCAATATACCTTCCCAATGTCCTCCAACTGTCATTTGAGTTAGGTGGATGTTGGAAACCAACTTTTTTAACCAAATAGACCCCTAATTGCCTAGTTAAGGCAATTGATTACAACTTCACAAAAGCCTAAGTGAAACGAGGCTTCAAAAATGAAATAAAACGTATAAAAGAAACCAAAAACACTAAACATGTCAAGGAAACTCCCCTCAAGGACTTGGATACATCAAGGCACTTTAATTCTCTAGTTTCCCTAGATGAACCAAGCTTACATGGTGAGGAAGGAGACCTTGTTCTCACAACAAAACTTGAATCCAAATAAAACTTGTTACAAGAAATGAAAGATGGTTCTTGGAACCTTATTACATCTCAAACTTCTTCACAACAAACAAAGAAAACAAACAATTCCTCTAGGAGGCATGAGGAACCCAAGGTGCTCCTGCACCATGCACCCGGGGTGGAAGAGATCTCAAGTACCACCTGAGATCAGTTGTTGTAGAGTAGTACCATGCTTTTTTATATCCTCTTCACTCATCCAAGTTGCATCTTCAGGTGGAAGGCCCTACCACTTAACAAGATATTCATTATATACCTTTTTCCTTGTCCTTTTTACCTCTTTGGTGTCTAGGATGGCTTCAAGCTTCAATGGTTCAGATGGTGGAAGGTCCTACACCCAATCTTCATTAGCTTCCACACCTGTACCTACATCCAAAGATCCCTTAAAGGGGTACAAATCAGCCATATTAAAGATGGGAGAAATAGCCACTCCAGGAGGGAGTGCTATTTCATATGCATTTTGTCCAAAATTATGAAGTATTTTGCATGGGCCTATTTTCTTCATGGGAAGCTTGGTGTATTTTCCTTTAGGAAACTTCTCCTTCTTCAAGTAGGAAAAAACCAGATCTCCCACCTTGTATTGCACATTCCTTCTCTTCAAATCTGCCCTTTCTTTGTATTGACTTCTACTCTTCTTGAGATTTTCCTTCACTTGATCATGAATAGACTTCATTGCCATAGAAAAATCTTCACCTTAAGCACTTCTTTTCTCCATTCCTTTCAGATCTCTCAACTCAAAGATACCTCTAGGATTCATTCCATACACTACCTCAAATGGACTTTTACCTATACTCCTATTGATAGAATCATTATATGCATACTCTACTTGTGTGATCTGTAAACTCCTTACTATGAATCACTTATCAACTTGTTAGATTCACCAGGATACAGATTTAATTTAAGATCGAAACTGACGATGCTTGTGAATTGAGCAAATAAACACATAAAATGCAGGAAAGTAAAGAAACTGATAGAATCATGCAACAAGAAAAGAGAGACAAGGATTTGATTACGGAGTTCACCAGATTCTGGCTACGTCTCCGGATCCGCAAAATAGCGTGATCAATGCCATTACTATGATGCAACTGCTTTTACATCACCATGGTCTTTCACTGAGTTACAATCCGCTTCCCACTGAAACACTGCAATGACAGGATTTATCTGGCATCATGTTCGTGCCTAACTCCTTCGCCACCTTTACAATGCTATCAAGCAATAAAGCTACAACTCTCTCTCTCAACAAGAGTACATAGGCATCAAGCCTTTACAAATGACTCAAAAGTCGTACAAAGTCTCTCAAAGATTCACTAAGTTATTATCTCTTCCCTAGAGACCACTTAGCCCATTACAAGAAAATTCTCACTTTCCCACAAACCCTTTACTAAGAGCAACAAAAACTCTCCAAGAGTTAATAAATGAGAACACACAAGAATTTTCCCAATTCTTCTAAGAGAAAAACCTCACAAGACTCCTCACGATTTCTTAATCCTGGAATTCCCAAATCTCCGAATGTATATCAAGCACCCTCACTATCTCCTTTTATACATGAAAATTAGCCTAATTAGGCTTAACAAAATCATAAATGCCTAACAAAATAAATATCTCCCTTTTAACAATATGCCAATTTCAGAAATTCGGGCCTAACCCTTATAAGGGTTTGTTTTAACAAATTTAAAAATATAGCCCTTTTAAAAATCCTTTGAGTTAGGCATCGGCCTAACTATCCGATATTAATAATCGGTGCCAAATCCCTTCGAACCCATTTATAGGGTGTAACGGTAGTGAGGCCGTTTTAGAACCCGACGGTCCCGAGTTCGACTCTCGGCCATCGGCTTTTTAAAAACAAATGCTAACAGATCGAAGACAAAATAAAAAGGTCACCAGATATGGCTAGAGCCGCGGATTTGGCGGAACGGCCAAGCCGCTAAATTTAGGACAGGTAGGTGTGGGGTTCGAATCCCCCCACACTTCTTTTAACAAACCAAACAAAATCCCAGACCGCCGGTAGGAGAGAGAAGCGCCACGTGTCGCACCAGTAGGGTGCCACGTGGCAGAACCTAATTGGCCAACGACAACTCTGCATTGATGTGTCCGACGTGTATGCTGACGGGGATGCTGACGACACTGCTGACTCAGATGCCACCTGTGCTGCCACGTGTCATGCTCCCATTCGTTATCGATAGTAACTGGACTGCCACATCATCGCTGACTAGACTGCCAACTGTCTACCACGTCATTGATGACTCGGATGCCACGTGTCTGCCACGTCATCGCTGACTCGGATGCCACGTGTCCGCCACGTCATCATGTACGGAATGCTGACGTCATCGTACGGATGACACGTGTCGATCTCTGATTGGTCCGCTTTGAATTTCATACTACGTGCTGACGTCATCTGTACAGATGATGACGTCATCACTGTACTTTCAAGTCCACTAAGTCAACTTGAACTTTGACTGGCCGTATCTTGCGCATACGAGCTCCGTTTTTGACAAAACGAACGCCACCGGAATCGTCTTGATGAGCACTTCGATTTGACGCCGTTTTCAACGAATTCCAAGAAGATCAATTTTTTTCGCTTCCTGTCGACCCCTGGTACCCTGTTTGACCAGACCTTTGACCAAGCATAACTCGCACATACGATATCCTTTTGACGCGATTCAAGTTGCGTCGGAATCCTATCGCTGTGCTCTATCCATTGATGCCATTTTTGAGAGATTCTGAAACTATTGTATTTTTGAGGCCTTCAAGATCCACCTGGATCATTGTGGCAACACTAAATCCCATTGTACACCATGTTCCTTTGTTAAACATCTCAAAAGACTACCAAGTGACCTGTTAACCACCTCTGTTTTCCCATCCGTTTGAGGGTGGTAGGCTGAACTATACTGTAGATTAGTCCCCGAATTTCTCCACAAGGTCCTCCAAAAATGACCTATGAACTTAGAGTCCCTATCAAATACAATACTCATAGGAATGCCATGCATTCTCACAATCTCTTTGAAAAAAAGACCTGCAATGTTAGAGGCATCACTAGTGCATCTACAAGGAATAAAATGTGACATTTTGCTAAATCTATCAACTACTACAAAGACACTATCCACTCTTTGTGTCTTAGGCAGTCCTAAGACAAAATCAATGCTTATGCTCTCCCAAGGTCTATTTGGGATTGGTAAAGGTTGGTAAATACCAGCATTGGAGGTAGTACTTTTTGCTCTTTGGCATATTGTGCAAGATTCCATAAACCTTCTCACATCCATCTGCATTTTGGGCCAAAAGTAAAATCTTCTCACTTGCTCCAAGGTTTTATCAAGCCCAAAGTGTCCTCCAAGGCTTCCACTATGCTTTTCCTTGATTATATTCTCCCTCATAGAACACTTGGGAATGCACAATTGAGCCCCTTTAAACAATAGCCCATCTTGCAACACATAATCAGCAAATTCACTGTGAAAAAAATCTGAAAACTGATTGCAAACATCAAAAGTAACCTTGAAATCTTCATCCTCTTGATACATACCTTTAAGAGCCTCAATGGCCACACTTTGAAATTGGATTTCTTGAACCATCATGACCCTTCTACTAAGTGCATCTACAACTTTATTAGCCTGCCCCTTCTTATGCTTTATGGAAAAAGTGTATGCTTGTAGGTATTCAACCCACTTCATGTGTCTTTGGTTCAATTTTTCCTGCCCATTAAAAAAACTAAGTGCATGATTATCAATAAAAACAATAAACTCCCTTGGCAGCAAGTAGTTCCCCCATTTCTTCAAGGCTTGGACCATACCATATAGTTCAAGATCATAAGAAGAGTATTTTCTCTTTGCCTCATTTAGTTTTTCACTAAAAAATGCAACCGGTCTGCCTTCTTGACTCAAAACAACACCTATTGCTTGATTGCTTGAATCACATTCTATGGTAAAAAATTTATTAAAATCAGGAAGGGCAAGGATAGGTTGTTGTGATACCTTTCTTTTCAAGTACTCAAACCTTTCATTTGCTTCATTGGTCCAATTGAACTTACTCTTCTTTTCTCCTTTGATGGTATCAATGAGGGGTGCACAAATTTGGCTAAAGTTCTTGATGAACTTCCTGTAAAAGCTTGCAAGGCCATGGAAACTCCTCACATCTCCTACTGATTTAGTTGGTGGCCAATTTAAAATAGCCTCAACTTTTGATGGATCCATCTTCAAACTACCCTTTGATATGACAAACCCAAGGTAGACCAATTCTTCTTTCATGAACTCACACTTTTGCATGTTGATTAGCAACTTCTCTTCATGTAGCCTCCTTATGACCATCTCAAGATGCTTCAAATTTTCCTCCTTGGAATTGCTAAAAACAAGAATGTCATCCAAGTAAACCATAACAAATTTTCCAATAAAGGGTTTCAGTACCTCATTCATCAATCTCATGAAGGTACTAGGGGCATTGGACAAGCCAAAAGGCATCACCATCCATTCATAGAGACCCTCATTAGTTTTGAAGGTTTTCTTCTATTCATCCCCTTCACGAACCCTGATTTGATGGTACCCACTCTTTAGATCGATCTTTGAAAAATAGCAAGCCCCACCTAGGCAATCCATAAAATCTTCCATCCTTGGCATAGGAAACCTATATCTGATGGTTATCCTATTTATGGCTCTTGAATCAGTACATAACCTCCATTTACCATCCTTCCTAGGGGCCAACACGGTTGGAACAGCACAAGGGCTCAAACTCTTCCTCACTAGGCGCTTATCCAATAGTTCTTGCACTTGTTTTGCTATCTCTTCATTTTGGGTTGGTGTCATTTTGTAAGCAACCTTATTAGGTAATGTGGCACCTAGTATCAGGTCAATATGGTGACTGATATATCTGATTGGAGGCAGGGAACTAGGAAATTCATCCACCACTATCTCCTTATACTTCTCCAACAAGAGTAGTACTTCACTAGGAATTGATTTTTCTTTGTTTGCAGCCAAAACAGACCTGCACTTAGGCTTAACAACTATGGAAAATCCTAAACCTCCCTCTTCTTTCAAGGTCTGCAAGAACTCCTTTTCCCCTACCACCATAATACTAGACCCAATCTGCTTATTTACTCCTTCATCCGGTAAGGGATTCATGGTGAAAATCTGCCAATCTTTATTAATTGTATATGTATTTTTATGCCCATCATGTTGGGTTTGTCTATCATACTGCCATGGGCATCCTAAGAGTAGATGACAAGCATCCATGGGGGTGACATCACACAAAATTCTGTCCCTATACTCCCCAATTTGAAATTCTACCCAAACTTGCTCATTAACAAGCACTTGTTGCTCCCTATTCAACCATGACACCTTATATGGGGTAGGGTGAGGAACCTTTTTCAATTTTAACTTTTCAACCATTTCAAGAGACACTAAATTATCGGTGGATCCTGAGTCTACAATTACCTTGCATACTTTACCATGAGATTTGTATGTAGTTCTAAATAATGACTTCCTTTGTGGTGGATCCTTGGCACTTGGAACCTTGAGAAGTGTTCTTCTCATCATCAGGCTCTCTCCAAATTCAGGATTAGCAAGCCTTGAAGGTGAATTGAAACTTTGTACATCCTCCTCTTGCACCAATTGGTTCCTCCTATCTGCACCTTGAGAGGTTGAAGCTTTCTTTTTAGGACACTTGAAAGATGGGTGCCCAAACTGGTTACATGTGTAGCACCTTCCAGAGAATGAACCAGAACCTCTTCCATTAAATCTGCCTCTTCCATTAGACCTCCTACCTCTAAATCCTCCTCTTGATTCTTGGCTTTTTTCTTCTTTTCCACTTGACTCCCCTTGTTGCCTTTGTGATTGGTTTCTACCACCAAAATTTCCTCTTCCTTGCTGCTCTTGCTTTCTTTTCAACTTCTCCTCTGCCTTGCATGCTATTTGGAAGCACTCTTCTACTATTTTAGGAGTCACAAGACTCATCTCATCTTGGATTGCAAACCTTAGGCCATTCAAGTATCTGGCCACTTTCTCATTGTCATTCTCTACATGACCACACCTCATACTGAGTTTGTGAAACTCCTCAGTATAGGTTGCTACATCCATATCCTTTTGCTTTAGGATTTTTAGCTTCCTAAACACTTGTACTTCATGATCTGCAGGAAGGAATTGTGTCTTCAATCTGCTCAACATTCTGTCCCATGAAGTAATCATGTTCTTGCCTTCTTTCACTCTTTCTCCTTGGTGATATTTCCACCAAGTCAAGGCAGCCCCATTCAATTTGGTCTTTGCAAACTTAACCTTCTTGTCTTCTTCCATCTCCTTATATTCAAAGTAGTTTTTCAAGGCATCTACCCATTCTAGGAGTGCCTCAGCATTCATCTTTCCCCCATACATAGGGATGTCTATCTTTACCTCGGTGGCTTCTACTCTTATTGTCTTCAAGGTGCCAATGAACCTTCTTTCTTCCGGAGGGATCTGCTCTTCGAGGTTTGTATCATCTCCACCCTCTATGTCTTCTTCCAAGGTACTCTCTTCATCAGCATTCCCCTTCCTTCTCTCTAAGGCCTCTATCCTATCTCTTAAGGCCTTCATTTCCCTTGCAACAACCCTAGACCCACCTTTAGGAGGCATTGTTTCCTTCAAGCACCTCAACAAACAATTCTTATTTACTCTTCCATAATCAAACCTTGCTCTGATACCACTCTGATGCAGAGTGAGTAGGGAAGTACACCAATCTCAGATGGTTGAGGTTCTTTTATGAGTTCTTCTCTCAAACACTCTTATCAACACACCCTCAAATCACTATCCTTGTATAAGGAAAACTCCACTCACCAAGAGTATTTCAATCTTATACCTTTGAGGGACTTGTAATCATCTCAAACATGCTCTAACAGGCCACAATCAAACACCATAGCCATTATTAGCACTTAGGAAACCCCATGAGTTCATTCCTCAACTAGTAGACCTCTTTAAACCCAATTGCTTGTAGCACTGCCTGGTAGGATAGTCCAATTAATTCTCACCCAAAAACCTATATCTAATGTAAAATACCATTTTTAGGCAAGTATAATATACCTCTACAATTCCACAAAATCTCACTTCTTGGCAATGATTAGAAAAGCAACCATGGACCAACCTATTGATGTCCTCAAGAGGCCTAGTTGAGTGCACTTGATTGGTTTTTGGTTACCTAGGCTCGCCCCTTCTCCCCAAAGCCTTTTTTCAAACTCCTACAGGCTACTTACAACTATTTCAATCATTCCTAAGTGTCACCTTGAAGAAAAAATCTCTCAAACAAGCAAAACTCAGATTTTTGCTTTACAAGCTAGGCCTGTCACATGAAGATGCCAGGCCTAGATCAGTTTGTAACTTTCCCAAAACATTTGGCCATTATCCAAAACCTTTAAAAAATGAAAATATACAGAAATACCTTCCATCCCACAAGAAATTAGCAACAATACACCATGGGAGTGGAAGATAGAACCATTTTTTGGCCAAACCCTAGTTTTGAGGGTTTTTTGACCTCCTGTTGCTAAAACGAAGATATCTCCACTTGTACTAGATGAAAATTCACCAAAAAAATGTCAAATGAAATCTAACACTCTCCTCTTTCCAACCATAATATGCTTGAGCCCGTACAGATCATACAAAGGTCATACCACGCATTTTAGCAGAAAATTTACACAGAAATTTCTAGAAAACAACCACTTTTTCGTTAGAACTTAAAAAAAAATGATTCAACAGCCATTCCTCGACCATGAGAGGCTTATTTAACATCCAATAGCCCTTCCCAACATCCTCCAACTGTCATTTTAGTTAGGTGGATGTTGGAAACCAACTTTTTTAACCAAATAGACCCCTAATTGCCTAGTTAAGGCAATTGATTACAACTTCACAAAAGCCTAAGTGAAATGAGGCTTCATAAATGAAATAAAACGTATAAAAGAAACCAAAAACACTAAACATGTCAAGGAAACTCCCCTCAAGGACTTGGATACATCAAGGCACTTTAATTCTTTAGTTTCCTTAGATGAACCAAGCTTACATGGTGAGGAAGGAGACCTTGTTCTCACAACAAAACTTGACTCCAAACTAAAACTTCTTACAAGAAATGAAAGATGGTTCTTGGAACCTTATTACATCTCAAACTTCTTCACAACAAACAAAGAAAACAAACAATGCCTCTAGGAGGCATGAGGAACCCAAGGTGCTCTTGCACCACTAAAGTAATGATTAAATTAATGATTAAATATGACTAAATGACTAAATAACTAAATATATGACTAAAGTAATGACTAAAATAATGACTAAATAAATGATTAAAGTAATGACTAAATTAATGACTAAATATATGACTAAATTAATGACTACATATATGACTAAAGTAATGACTAAATATATGACTAAATAAATGACTACCTTGACTAAATAAATGACCAGTTAACAACAATTAATGACTAAATTAATGATTAAATATAGATCTAAATTAATGACTAAATATATGACTAAATAAATCACTACCATGACTAAATAAATGACCAGTTAATAACAATCAATGACTAAATTAACGATTAAATCAATGACTAAATTAATGACTAAATCAATGACTAAATCAATGACTAAATTAACAACTGAATCAATGACTAAAGTAATGATTGAATCAATGACTAAATCAATGACCAAATTAATGACCAAATCAATGAGTACAAATCAATGACTAAAATAGTTTAGTCATAAATTTGGTTGCGTTATAAATGACCGGCAATAAACTACTAATGTTCACGCGACCAAAATTAGTCATTTATATGCAATTTTTAGTAGTTTATTTAGTCATATATTGTTGTTTGTGTACTAGTGTTGACATGGTGACTGACACTTGAAGAAGCTCTTGATTTCTTGATAATTTTCCCTTGAAATGCCTTGAATTCTCTTATGAATTCTCAAATGCTCTTGTGAAATGCATGAATACTTGAATTCTTGATTTGGTAGGATGAAATGAGAGAAAGAACCTTGTATTTATACTTAATTATACAATAATTCCAGAAATTACAACACTACAAGTTGACCTTAGATCTTGAAGAATAAAAACCCACCAAAATTTTAAATTAAATTTGAATTTTGAGTTAAAGGGGACTCATTCACCACCCTTGGCGAATGCGTCTCACCTAAGTGGACTCATTCACTCATAATGGTGAATGAGTCCCACCTTAGCAATTTAAGGTGAGTTTTAGGATTTTGATTATCTAAATGATAATTTTTAGGATTATTCTAAAAGATACACATAAAAAAGGCCTTTGGATGCAAAATGGGGCCAATTAAAGCATAAAAAAGTTCAATTATTAATGACCAGCCTAAGAAAGTGTGAAAGTATGTTACAAAACTTTATAAAACTTTGAATCAAGGCTTCGTAAATGTTGAAAAGATGTTATTTTATTAACAAGACCCTAGAAAAGTGTGAAAGTATGTTACACCACCTTACAACACTTAAGTTTAAGGTACAATTTGAGTATTTTTAGTTCAGAAGGGCCCAAGACCTAATGTGAATGTGTTATCCACACTACAAATTTAAATCAAGGAAATATTAATCCAAAATCACAAGGAGAGCCCCAACAAGTCAAAAAAAGTAGAAGGGATACCTTTTTTAGTGACCACATTTAGCCCCCACTTTAGTGAGAAGATGAACCTACTTCAAACTCACACTAAAGTAGATCAATGCACATGAAGATGAATTTAAATGTATAGGATGAAAATGATTAAGAGGGGTGATCAAGCCTCTAGGATCAAGATCCCATGACAAACCATCATAAGCACAAAGGAACACACATAGAAATGATATCAAGGAAAACAACAAGGCACAAGCATACAATGCCAAAGATGACAAAGGGAAAAATAAAAGCAAATAAATAATCGAGTCAAGATTTGATCATTTGTCTAAAAAAAACATACACACTCTAAGGCAAAAAAACTCATGGTTGTCCACTAGGTGAGAAGGCATAAAAGGTGAGAAACATACATTCATGGTTGGTATGCATTCACACACACATAGGTGGATATGGGGAAATTCATGCCTCAAAATGTGCTTCCCACTCAACCATACCAAAGTTATACCTCCTGATACCTTTAATAAGGTGCCACACAAAGAAAATAGTCTTTCAAGCTTCATGAAACAAGCAAAACTTCATATGCTTGGAGGTCATAAATAAACGTTATGGCTCCAAAAGAATACATGTTATGTTATGCAAGATGGTTGCGTAAAAAATGAAAAATTCAATATGCAAAGAATATTCAAAAGAGTCTTTCTTAGTTCATGCGAGGTCTTTAACTTAGGGAACATTATGCCTAATGTCTCCAAGAGAGGACTGGTCAAAGAATAATAGATTTACAACTTAGGGGATGCAATGTGTGACATCAAGCGACTAAGAGGAATGTAATATGCTAAGATATATCATGCTCATGAAGGAAATTACATGCAATTTCATCCACAAAGCGACAAATGCATCGCATGAAGTAAGAAGGCTGCACTAAGAACTAAGAAAAGGAAAAATGCAAAAGAATAATTCCAATGTATGCAACCAATTTAAAGGAATTTTTGAACACCATACTATGAGAAAATATTTAAAGTAGAAAATGAAAAATTAAAATAATAAAGAAGACATGAGAGATAACTAGGAAAGCCCTATGCTAGATCATATGTTTCTGAGTAAAGTTGTGTCATGTAAGAGAAAAAGAAAAGAGAGGGGTTGCCCCCAAAATGAAAACACCAAACACATAAGGGATCTATGGATTTTGGGTTAGCATGTTCTTTTCTAAAATTTATTTTTCTTAGAGAGCTTGGAACTATCATCATCCCCAAAATACACATAGAACTGGAAGAATGACACAAAGAGAGCAAAAACAAAGAAAAACCATTTGGGTCAACATGGAAGAGACATAGGGTGTCTCGATGCCTTGTTTCATCCCAAAAATGAAAACACAAGACAAATGAAAAAGGAAAGGAAAAAGAAAAATGGAAATCTCTTGGATCAACATGAAGGATACACGAATTTCTTGATGTATTGCATCATCCCCAAAAGGAAAACACAAGAAAAGGACAAATATGAAATGAAAAGGAAGAAAATAGGGAAAAAGAAAGCATTTTTTGCATCAACATGAAGGAGATAGGAATGAATTGATGCCTTGTATCATCATCAAAAGGAAAACAAAAGAAAAATATAAAGATAAAGATAATGTAAACAAAGATTTTGGTTTCCAATGTCTTTCTAGCACTTCTATGGTTTTTCACTTAAAAGGAGAAATATGGGCCAAAATGCAATGTAAACACTCAAGATTAATGTAATGTGGATGCAATATGCCTAGATATGATGATCTAAATGTATAAAACTGATAAAAGAGATTGATTATTAATGAAAAACTAATGAAATGTACATTGTTTGAAAACACAATATGAAATGCAAAAAGACCTAGAAATGAAAGTAAACTATAACAAAAATGAATGAAACTATTTTTTTGCACATAAGAACTTGCTAGAGACTAGAAATAACTTTTTAAATTATTCTAATGTTAAAAATTTGGCCTACTGGGACTCATTCACAATTCTCGATGAATTAGTCCTAGATTTGGGAAATTGGTCTAGAGCTTGTTTCAAACAAATGGGTATCCAAAAATGCAAAAAAAAAAATCAAGCCTGGTATAGGTGACTTTTTGTGGATATTTTGACTTTCTTATCAAGGAAATTACTTCAACAATTTTTCAACTTAATATTTAATGATTTCCAAGCATTCAAGATGCCTAAATCTACAAACACACAAGGAAAGAGAAAGAAATGGTGAATGTTAGGGAATGGAGGTTTGCCTTGGTCAAACCCCTTTATAGGTAATTAAACAAAAATGAAGAAATAATGTATTGAAGCATGCAATAATGGTTTTAATACCTTTATATGAGGATTGATCTTTATTTTTTGCAACAAAGATGAAGAATATTCCCTAGAATGTCTTAAAAAAGATCTTAAATTAATTGAAATGTTAAAACCCTAGCTTGCTTGACTTGAGGTGGAAGAAAAATGATGAATGAGTTGAATTAATGGTGATACGATGTAAATTAGGGTTTCGAAGCTTTTATTTATAGGCAATCCACCTTATTTTCCTATTAATTGGATCCCTAAGGATGACATGAAGAAAAATGAAACTTAAAATATAACTTTTCTCGCTCAAACCCCAAAAATGGATCAAATGGGACTCATTCACCGTAAAGGGTGAATGGGTCCCTCTTGGATTGGAATGATTCACCCCTAATGGTGAATGGGTCTCGTAGGGGCCATTCTACTAGCTAGAATGATAAGAAATAAGGAAATCATGTCTATATGATAACTTTGTCAGTTATTTGATCAAATTATACCTCAGGATGCACAATATGTGGTCATAGGGGCATATTAATAATGATGTAAAGAGTAATTAGGGATTGGGATAAAAAATTCAATGTGAAAGTGTGATTAAATACACTTTGCAATACTAAAATAAGGTCTACATAGCCTAGAAAGGCACAACATCCAATGCGAATGTGTAAGACACATTACAACACTAGATTAAAGTCAAGTTTAATTTACAAGCCTTCTAGATTAGTGTGATAATGCAATTAAATACATTTTATAAGGGGGGAAAATAGGTTCATTAGACTTATATGCTTAATAAGAGTCTACAAATGTGTTAGTCATTTACAAAACTTTACAACTTTACAAGACATTGTTAGATGCATTTTATTTTGTTTGAAAGGGTCCAAGACCTAATGTGGATGTGTAAAACACCTCACAACACTAAATCAAGGCCTCATTAAGTCCAATT